>OLKM01000896.1:67500-97500 GCA_900291075.1 Melanogrammus aeglefinus
TACCCCACACCCCATCCTTCCACCCACCCCCTTCCCCCCGCCCCACCCCCCACCCCCCCCCCGTGGAGTAAACACTGGCGGCCGCTCCTCCATTTTGTTTTGATGTGTATTGATGTGCAGGCTGTACGCTCCACAAAGTGATTTGCTGCACGCGTAAATGCAAAAAATGGAAAATGCTATATATTTATAAGTTAGCATTCAGAAAACTCAATACAGTTTTGCACATCTCTTGTTTTGTTTTATTTAGATCTGCCATAAACAGATGGGTGCTCTGTTTAATACTGGCCAGGTTTGAACATAAACGTTTGTGGATTTGTGATATGCAATGGCAAAACTGACCAACCGTTTATTGCACTATAGTGAGTTCTGAGCGTGGAGACTTTTTATTGGTAATTTGCCACGTCTTTTAAAAGCGGCTGTGTTTTATGGCTACTGTGAAGATTTAAAGTCAGTCGTGAGGGAGCCCTTAACCAAAACATGGTGTAGGTGTTAGTAAGTGTACCATAGTTCATATCACGCAGTGTACACAAAATGTACACACATAAATATTCTTTACTCCGTACTTGGTAACATTTTAAATAAAGCTATGCAAATAAACCATTAACTAGCATTAGTTAATTCAGTAATAGGTGTTATAATACAGCATCAGCATGTGGGTATAGGGTTACAATAAGGATTAATGGAAAACATGGTTAGTTAACCCTATTAATTAACCCTAACTGAGTTAATTAATGGATCATTAATGTACCCCTCTTGTAACTTGCTACCATTAAAATTGGTACATTAGATACACTTTGGTTATAACATTTACTATGGGAGTCAGTACTATCAGTATTTACCGAGACTTGAAGTGAAGGAAAATAATGTATATATATCTCCATAACGATTCATAACCAGATTGATTTTGAACATGTTATATTGATGTTTTGCTTTAGTTTTTTTAAACGGTGAGTCTTTCACAGGCGTAGAAATCTGTAATCGAATTTAAAGAGAACCCCACTCGATTCTGTCCACTGCCTCTGTTGACCTCATTCATTATCAGTGACAACATACATGATTTATTCTGCTGTATTGACAAATGAACCAATTATCACATGGTTTCACAAACTGTGTAGATTGAGTCCATCTATCACTCCCTCTTTTTCACCCCCTAATCTTACTGCAAGGGGGCTGAAGCACACACACACACATGCATACACAAAGACATATATACACACACACAAACGCAAACACACAAACACATGCACACAAACACATGCACACACACACACACACACACACACACACACACACACACACACACACACACACACACACACACACACACACACACACACACACACACACACACACACACACACATACATACACAAACACACACAACCACACACAAAATCATACACACGCACACACAAAAACACACATGCATACACACAGACAAACACACACACACACACACACGCACACATAGACATGCACACACACACACACACAAACACACACAAACCGACTCTGGACCAGAGCGAGGGAATCACACGCACACACATACATGCACGCACACACACACAAATACAGCTAGAGACACCGACTCTGGACCAGAGTGAGGGAAACACACACACACACACACAGACACCTACACACACACAGACACCTACACACACACAAACACACACACACACACACACACACACACACACACACACACACACACACACACACACACACACACACCACACACACACACACACACACACACACACACACACACACACACACACACACACACACACACACACACACACACACACACACACACACACATACACACACACACACACGCCTACAGACACCGACTCTGGACCATAGCGAGGGATCCAATCCAGCTCTGGGGACCCGGGGGGTGACACTATAACCCTCAGGCGCCACCCTGCCGCCCACTTATTAATATTCACAATTATTGCGACACCTATTATAACACACTATATACCACGCAGTGTGCAGAACCGATCCCTGTTAACAAGCCTCGACAGTGGATAGCAGGTGCTCTGCCTGTGAGTCATTTGCTTGGGATTTAAACACAACTGAGCCCGATATAATTCCATGTCATTAGCGGTGAGAGATCCGCTCTGGACGTCTCTGGTTATTGTTCAGATGCTTTAGGGGGGCCGGGCCGCCCTCTCTCCCAGCCTAGTCGTTTATAGATCCAGCTGCTGGAGCCCCCTACCCAGGTGGACAGTTTGATGCCTCAGTGCTGGGCCCATCAGGGGGGAGGACACACGTCTCCCAGGGAGGGGATGCTCAGTGGGGAGGCATCGGTGGTCGTGGCACATAGTAGAAGTAGCAGAAGGAAACGCAGGAATCTTTTTGGATGGACTTTCATCTTTTAGTGCTTACAATGTTATTCAAAGATTTGAATAGTCTCTATTAAAACGAAAGGTTGGCACTGAGTGTGAACAGTGTGAGATAATGTGAATGACATTGTCAAAAAGCTCTCCCCATTAGTCATGATCAGAGAACAGGGGCACTACACTCTGGTGGTGTTTGACGCAGAAATCTTAAGCGTTCAAACCTGCAATGTAACCTGTAGGTACTCTTGAGAAGAATGCTAAACTCCTACTTGCTTAGTCATGAGCTGAAAGAAATCACTGAATGTCGCTTTGGATAAAAGTCCCCACTAAATAGAAAACCCAAGAGCCATCTTACATTCTGCAAAAAATCATCAATGTTTTATTAATCGTCAATTAAGGCAATCCATTACAAAGCATTTCACAAACCACAGTATGACGAAAACATCATGTCCAACACCTGGTCTGGAAAGTATTCAGCATGCAAGTCAGAGACCAAGAGAGGTATGTAAACAATCTGGGACTGAACCGGAATAGTGACGAGGAGAAACGAGAAATGTATTCAACAGAATTGAACTGATGCAACATGCAAAGAAGATGCCATCTCTACATCACATGTCCTAAGCAACAAACAGAACTCTTAGGGAATGCACCAATCAGATGAAGGTAGACTGAACCTGCTGCCATTTTGACACAAACATGCAGACCGTCTGAACAAGCCTGACTGAACCGGGCCGGCACCAGATACAGGTATCAGCAGGTGTACACGCTTTGGGTTCGGACTCACAATGGACATTTAAAAATGGGTTATGAAAGACGTTTTTTCCAATTCAGACATGAAGAATACATTATATGACATTATTCCATTCCAGGGTTAGTCCTCAATGTTATTATTGTTGTTGTCATAACCCCATGTTTCATAATTAATAACCAAATAATAGTCTTTCGATATTATCTGCATACATGGTCTCTTGAAAAGCTACCAACCAGGCATTATTTTATTTTCACTATCAATAAAATATGTATTAATGACGTAAATGCATGTGGCCAATGGCTCTCTTCAATTACACCACAATCTCAAATATTCATACAATTCATAATAACCAACCTTATCAGGTATCTGTGCTCAGGTCTCTTAAATAATCTTATTTTGTCTTGTCAAGGGAAATGAGTAATATGTTTGAAGAACTTTATATATGTAAACAAAAACAAGTTTCTTCTTTAACACCAATCCAAATATGTTTGTATATTTTGGAAGAAAGACCCTCAACACATGAGAGAAGGATAGCAACACATTTCCTCTTTCATTTTTTGATCACACTGCAAATTTGAAAGTAACCTCTGTGCTTGTGCTTGTTTGTTGAGGTGAGTGGGGGAAGAAGATGAAACATCTGATATGAAACTACACCACAACACTGTTACCTTGCCACATAACTGCATTCCCCGGTCTCCATGCAACTACAGTATAGTCTGCCTTTCTGTTATTTTTGATCAACTCACTGAGAGCATTTATTATCCGACATAATTTACAATTCAATTTCTAGACAGTCCGTCACCAGCTGACCTTTGACTGTCCGCTCCTCCACGTATTGCGTGTGATTCTGGACCAAACAGCTCCTAGATAATAACCAAGAGACACAACAGAAAGGCAGGTAACCCTATCAGGGAGATGCAGCAGACCGGGCTTAACAAGAGCTTCTTTAGTGCAGTGCTACAATAGAGAAGCTCTTATTAAGACCGCTTCTCTGGAGTCTAATGGATGTCTCAGGAATACACTGCACAAACAAAGCAACCCCCAAATAAACACACCAGATCTCTTTGAAATGCAACACGTGCCTCCAATCCCTTCGCCGTTAGTGTGGCACCCTGTGTGATTGTAAACACTTCTTGACTTGGAAATTGTACAAGACATGGCTATGCTGTTTATTTCCTTTTCATTAAGTTTAGATAACTGTAACGCTTAACAATTCTAACTAGGTAACTCATTAATCCATAAGGTGCGATGCTGAACGGTTATTCTGCAGGTGTTTCATTCAGGGGTCAATATGGGAGTTGGGTTGTTGATTGGTTAATTCGTCAGATGTGTTGTTAGTGGGTCATCAATCAAGTGGGTTGGTGATTTGTTAACCGGTAAAGTTTGTAAGTAACTGGTTAATCAGTTGAGGTTATCTCTCAATCCTAATCTGTAACCATTACCTCATAATATCTGTTATTTTGTGTTGAACAGATCAAATGCTCAAAAGCTTAAAATAATTTTGATATGTGTATGTTTCCATGTACAGTAATAGGCACATTTGGATTGAAAAATATTGAACAGGAGAAGTATGCTGGATAAATGATCACATTTTCTGTTGTGTTGACTTCATCGGTTCGGAAGTTAAATAAACATGACGTCATCAGCCATTTAGTTATCTAAAAATTATGACTCAATGTACAAAAATGATACCAAGATAACCCAACTCTATTTAGGCTAATGGGCGCCTATTCTTTTTGTTTGACCGGTAGATAATTGCTTCTAAAATGTGAGAGTCAACACCAAAGGATAATTATCTTTTAATTTGCAACGTGTTGTTATGTCTTTAGGTCATAGTTAACTCCCCTCTTGGGAACAGAAACAATATGAAACACAATATTTCAGTCGACAACAATGTTTTGTTGATGACATTGTTACGGGATTCAGGAAGAGGAATTAAAAAGGTATACAAACGGAGAATGCACAGAATATTAACTAACAAAATAATGGTTGTGCTATGCTGTCTGAATCATTACCTCTCTTTATATTATATTAAGATCAATAGCAAGGATCTTACCTTTTTTATCCTGTATAATTGGTGAGTTATATTATAAATATAGCCGTCTAATGTATGCTGTCGAAATTCTTTCATAATACATGCTCTATTCCTGTTTTTAATACCTGAAGACGCATTCATAAAAAAGGTGGCCCATCTATTGTTTATTGTTGTATTGTTCATAAAAAAGCTTATGAATATGTTGACCTTTTGTGCTTTCGACCTGGACAGCATTTAGTGCATTCTATTTGTATAAATTGTAGAAATACAGTCAGATAGGACATAATACCAGGAAATGAACATGTTTTTAGCATATATAGCAGGTCCTACACATGAAAACAGCAGTTTAAAAACAATGCTTCCTAAATCAAACACTCAATAGGCTTATCACATGCTTTATATTACAGTGTTAACCAAACCAAATATGGGAGGGCTTTTTTTTTTTCATAACTGGAAGATAAGAGATGCAAAAAAAACGACAAGGACAAACGATGACAATATGGCAATATTCCCCTTCCCCAGACCCGGGACCCCCCTGCCAATTCCCTCAAGAAACAAATTGGCAAACACCGTCTGTCTTAGTTCACCAGACAGCAATTCCGCTAGGTATCATCTTCACAAACATGATACACACTGGCACATTCTAACACATTTAGGCCCTCAAAGAGGCGCGCTCTAAAGGGGTTTGGCTGATATCCATTAAATCACCACGTTTGACAGCTTTGACAGCAAACAACTAAAAGACCTCTGCACCCCCCCCCCCCCCCCCCCTCTCTACGCCCACTGGCCTCAGCGCTCGCCTCCTGGGGCAAATATTTAGAGAAGGAAATATCGCCATCATCAGCGCTTTATTTTTAATCTCCAGCGATAACAGCCCGCCTCCAAATGCTCGAGGAGTCCCGTCATCGTTCTGTCAGACCGCCGGGCATTGATTAATATTTACCGAGAGGGGGAGGACGTGATGGGAGGGGGGGAGGGGGGAGAGGTAACTTAAAGCACCTCCTGGTACTGCCGCAGCAAAGGAGTAGTTCCAGGGGGGTTTGGAGGAGGAGGAGGAGGAGGAGGAGGATGCTTCCCCCCCCCCCCCCCTCTCTCTCGATCTCCTGGGCCCAGGCGGTGGGGGTGGGCGGGGCTTCAGATGGGGGTCGTCTGGGCGTGGTCATGATCCGGGGAGTAGGCCGGAGGCGGGGAGCAGGGCTTGATCCCCCGGCTCTTCATGTAGAGGATGAGCTGGTCGGGGATCTCGGCCAGCACGTCCTTGGCGAGCCGCGCCATGCTCAGCACGTGGTTCCCCGTGCGGTCCATGTAGTCTCTGAAGGGCACGAACTGGGGGGGTTTGGGGGACAGCACACACACACACACAGAGCCGTTGGTGGTCGTACTGGAGGAGAGGCCCCCGATGGTAGCGATGGGAGCCCACACTGGACATCTACAACCACAACAAACGAGTCACCCTGGAGGAGTACGCCCCGGAAATAGCAGGGCTACAGCACTGTGTCATATTTTAACATATTCCACTATGAAAGTCACCTGGCTGCAGTCAGGTAGGAGCTACTCTTTAACATAGACTTGTTAAAGTCATTGTCATGGTGGAAAGAGTGACATGACTTTCAACTTCTCGGTCAAGGCTAACACAGCAGTATCTCAAATTTGATGTGTATCCAACTCTCTATCTTGTAGTACTTCTTGATCAAGATAAATAGTGTCTGGGATGAAGGAAGTTTGATAAACGACTTGAGTTTGGCTTAATGACGCTCTCTACAAATGAAGACGAATGGAGAAGGCGAAGATTTATAAATATTTAACTTGCATACACCCACAACCTAATCCCAGGCTTAATTTACATAATGGGCCACGGGCCATGAGAGGTTAATCTTGTTATGAATCTAAATCAGAACTAGTTTTTATTCGTTGATGTTTTTCACCAACTGTAATGTAGACATAACCTATGAAGTCCTAGTACTTTAAGTCTCCCATTCAAAATCACAATCAAGATTAAGATCAGGATCAAGTAAAACGTCAAATTGCCCAAATCGATAACTTAATACATCGATACATTATCAAAACCAACAAAATAACCACACTTTAAAAGGGGACCAAGCTAGACAAATGAGACTTTAATGAGAGTCCTAAACATGTCCCAGACATAACACAGATATATATCACAATGATAACAGCAGCATATCTCACCTGCACAATGTCTCTCTCTGCTAGCTTCCCTCGGGAGGAGATCCTGATGTCATCGCCGTCCAGCTCCACCATGGCTGCGGAGAGAAGCCCCCATTCACTAAGTCTCTTAGCAGTCCTGTAGCATGCAAAAGGACGATCTCTCCCTTCAGGGAAATGCCCCCCAGAGCACTTATCTGCAGTATTATATCCCGTGAGGACAAGCACACCACGTCAACCTGCCTCATAGGCGGGTTTTATTAGTTGATAATATTTGAATGGTGTACGACAAGCGTCCTACTGGCTTCTGTTTAACAGGAGGCGAATCACAGACGGACTGTGACTCCTTGTCACAAAACGTTCCCAACAGGCGCTATCTTAAAATCCGCTACTGACAGCTGGTTGAAAAGAAAGCATCTCACCGTCAAACTCTGCTTGTCCTACTCCGACAATGATGATAGACATGGGGAGCTTAGCCGCCTGTCAGGGAGGAGAGGACAAGAGGACAAGCCACAGGTGACCATCCACAGAGTGGTTCATTCGATGGCACCATTAGCGATATGGAGGGCTTGATAAAGTCAATAATTGCGCATCATGCATGAGGTTATCTGACATTATATATATATATTAATTATGAAGCCTATTAACACAAAGGTCAACATCCAAGTGTGTCATATATTGAGGAACCGCTTTACATTTTCAGTTTGACAAACTGGGTAAAAGGCCAGCCTGCCCTATTGATACTTTGCGTGAAATGTCATGGCACAGTGTGGGTTGGTTGCTGGTATTGAGCTGAAGTGGTATGGGTTTACAAGTTGCATTGAATGACATATGCTTGTTGTGGAAATACATTTGTAAGATAAAAGTAGGTCATCGTTCCAGGAAGTGTCCCAAGGGGGGAGGCCTTCCGTGTACAACAGAAGTACACTGCAGAGGACCACACATGCTGTACCTCGCTGCCTCTTCCCTTCTCTCCACATCGCTCCCTCTCTTTCTTCTGCCTCACTCTCTATTCATACATCCACACGTCAATACATCCATCCATCCATCCGTTCATCTTTCAATACGTTCGTACGTTCATCCATATGTTTATACATCCATACATACAATCATGCGTTCATAGATCCATACAGCCTTTCATTCATCCATACATACATACATCTTACGTTCATACATACATTCATCCATACGTTCATGCATACCTTCATCCATAGGTCCATACATCTCTCCATTCACCCATTAATCCATTCCACTATCATTCCATTGACTAAATGTTATATCCTCCTCCGTGCCAAAGGCGTGTGATCACCGCATCATCCTGTGTGCTGTAACAGGCCTACATTATTCATCCTACACCATTTGTCACTTTTGCCGTAGCCCAAGAATAACCCCAGGGAGAGGGCACCGGGGCCCTCTCTCAGCCCAACAATCCTCTACCCGCACGCGACAACATCCAGCCGCACCCTGCAGCGGCAGCACCCATGGCTCATCCCCCAAAACCTAAAATATTTACACTGCTTTTCACCCAGGGTCCCTGGTGGAGGGTTGAATAGTAGGACATTGGATACTTGGCACAGTATCGGGAGACCAGTATAACATTTATATATGTCATAAGAAGAACCATCTCGGAAACCGCCAAAATGAATTAGCCTCAGGTCAGTGAGGACAGCGGAAGAAAGACCTAGGAGAAGGAACGGGGAAATAATGTGGCGACATCTGAGGAGAGAGAGGGAGCAGGGTTCCTCAGCCCCTTGTTCTGCTCCCTCGTCACGGAGGAAACCCAGCGGTGTTATACATGGGTCAGACGACATAGTAAACACAAAGCATGTCCCCCGCAGAGTCGCAAAGACAAACACATTGCGATACACAAAAACACTGCAGACTGAGGATGGCGCATCGTTCACAGAGTGCCGGCGTGCATCTCACACCGTGTCCACTTCCTCCCGTCCAGAGCCTGAGCGCTCAGCGTTCCGTGACGGTGTTTGGACGGAGGTGGATACCGCTGGGTGGGGCTGGGGCAGCTTACAGCAGCAGACAAGATCTTAAAAGGAAGGTGTGGCTGTTCTAATGATTTGACTAACAGTCGCAAATTCCCTTTAAACCCAGTCTGCTGGGTGGGGGCGGGGGGAGTCTCTCTCGATGAGTTGAGCCTCCGTCTGGTTGTCACACGCGGACGCATGCACGCTCGCACAGAGGCACGCAGGCAGCTCTGGTTGGATTGGAGGATTTGTAAAGAAAAAACCAAGAAAAAGGAGGTATAGACAAATTATGGAGAGAATAGAATTTTTTTTAAAGAATTACCGTGCATAAAAAATCTAGAAAAATGAGGCAAAGAAGCATTATGGAGGGAATATTTTTTGGGGAAAAGGTTAGGCAAAGAAAAATTTAGAATATTTTTTGGGGAAAAAGGAGGTATAAATACAGTAAGGCATATAATATTATAGTAAAGCAGTTTGAGTTCAGTGCAAACAGTTGGCTCTGTTGGATAAGGCTATTACCCCAGGTCTTGAAAGGAAGCCAGTTAATCTGTGATTGAATACCATTCTGTATGAGCAAGAAAGTATATGAAAAACATTACAGATAGAATACCGGGTGAGGGGAGTGGAGACAGATGAAAATATTACATGAACTTACAAACCACTCTGATGCAGAAAAGAAAGAGTCAACATGTTTTAGACCGAAGGGGTGGATAGAAGAACTAAGCCACAACTCAGGAGGAAGACAGCGGTACAGACAGGGAGCCAGGGGAGAGAGAGACAAGGGGGGAGGTAGAGAGAGGGAGAGAGGGAAGAGACAAGGAGGGAGGAAGAGAGAGTGATGGAATAAGTGGGAGAGAGCAGGAGAAAGTAGGAGAGGGGGTGAGCGAGCGAGCGAGAGAGAGAGAGAAAGTGTGAAAATGGGGGAGGAGAGAGAGAGCGTGAAACAGGGAGAGGGAGGGAGCTCGAAACCGGTAGACAGAGGGAGATAGAGTCAGGAACAGGATCTAGAGAGGGCGAGAGAGGATATGACCGAGGACAGGTCCATTCCAGGTCCAGTGAGAGCGACACTTACATTCACAATGGCTTCCTTGGTCTGAGCCATGTCGGATATGACACCATCTGTGATGATGAGCAGGACAAAGTACTGGGAGCCGTCCTGTACAGCAGCTGCATACCTGCAGCACATACAAGACACTCAATCCACGCAACCCACGAGAGCTGAGCCTCATTAAAACATAAACCAAGGGAGAGGCAGAACAGCCATATGGTACTTGGCTATCTATAGATGTCAAAAAGAAGAAAGCGGACCCATAAAAAGAAGGGGTTGGTACATTGCCAGCGGATGCCGTGTTGGGATTACAGAAACTAGGCATTAAAAAAACCATCTGTTTTGTGATGATGGTCAGAAGTTCCTCTTTGTATAGGGTTTGTTTTTTGTATTATGCAGATCTAGAACCTGCTAGATATGTAAAGAAGTACACTTAACATTTCCTCTGGGTCTCTAAGGCCTATCCAGACACTATTATGAAATTCATCAGAGACTCCACAGTCAGTTTGGCCTAGATGATATTTCTCATCCCAGCCTCACCATGAATAATTTAACCAAAGTGTTTATTCAAGAAGCGCACTCGTATTCTTTTAGAGAATTATTGATTGCCTCGCAATCGAGCGCACCAGAGCGGCGAGTGGGAAGAGCAGTGGAGAAAACCAAATGGCAGATGATGGCTCACGGCGATGACAGGTAGGTGGTACCGGCCCTTTGCTCGCGCTTTAAGCGTTGTGTGCTGAGACACCGTTTGAACCCCACCGCCGCATTGTGGTGGACGCTGTGAGCAATACCGGAGGGGGGGGGGGTTACAGTTAATGCATGGATGACGCGTCCGAGTCCTTGTCACGCCCCACCAAAGGAAGTGTCAAAGTTATGAGGAAGGGTGTGCACTTAAAATGCATTGCAGCGAAGCAGCCCTCAGAGTAGAGCGCGAGTTGGAGCGGGTACAAGCAGCTCTTGTGCGGCCCTGTGGGTGTTTTACACTGCAGTCTCACCCCCCTTTATGAAAAAGGACGGTCCATGATATTGACCAATCCATGTCCAAATTTGTCTACGTTGATGTTGTTGGATTTATTTTATTCCCCTTTTTTCTTCAACGTTGCAGTCCATGTGCTGTGTGTTAGTTCTTCATGTATTATTTCTCCCTTCCCATCTAAAGGACCACAATAGAAACAAGCCTTTGGGCTTTATTGTGTTTTTTAATCCTTCTGAACACTTCTGTTAATTGTTGTTCAATAAAGTTTTAAATCAATCAATCAATCAAAGAAATGTCACAGTATATTTTTATTATAGTCTACGGCAGAGTATACCAAGACATTATACGTTATTTAACTGCAGTGCTGCTTTTCTGCATCATGTTCATTAATGAGTCACTGTGATAAACCTCCCACATGTCATCATATTTGCTCAGTATTATGCAGTCCCGCTCATCCACCCAGGCAGGAGACATCTTTTCCCCGATGCACAGAGCACAGTAAACCTATTGAATTGGTGTACGCGTGAAATTATCCCTGCTGTATCTAGCAGAGCCGGAGCCTCCCCAGACGGTTTCCATTTAGTGATTCCCCCATTTGAAGGGCCAGCACATCCTGCAGCAGCAGGAACAACTTTACGTTCCACTCGCCCTAACGACTTCAGGACTTATGGGGGTGGTGCAGATTTCTTCCGAAGAACTCACACAACACAACAAAGCCTTGTGTGAATCCCTGAGGTGAAACAAAAAGAACTCTACCAATTGGATCCCCACACTAATTTGTCACACCTTCCTGGGTATAAAAACTGTGTGCAGCACCTGCACCTGGTAATACCTGAGACGTTCTCAGAGGACTGATTGCCGTTTCTATTAATCTCTTCCTGGGCAGCTCATTGTTGATTCTCTGCATTACTTTGGCTGTGGATTGACGATGTGGCCATCAGTCACTGTCCCCTCCGCCCCCTGACTGTTTGTTGAGGGATGCGGTCATATTCACCCTCAATCAAACCATCGAGGATATTGTAAGGTGATCCGATGTGTGGATGTGTAGCTGTTCATGTGGTGGGCGGTGGGAGTGGTCTGTTTGTGTGTGTGTGTGTGTGTGTGTGTGTGTGTGTGTGTGTGTGTGTGTGTGTGTGTGTGTGTGTGTGTGTGTGTGTGTGTGTGTGTGTGTGTGTGTGTGTGTGTGTGTGTGTGTGTGTGTGTGTGTGTGTGCATGCGTGTGCGTGTGGATGTGCATGTGCGTGTGTGTGTGTGTGTGTGTGTGTGTGGTGTGCATGCGTGCGCGTGTGCGTGTGTGTGTGTGCGTACCTGGCGACGTGGTTGACAATTGGAGCAAAGTTGGTGGGGCCGTACAGCTGGACCGTCTTAAGGCTCTGGTGGTACGCTTCTAGGATGCCCTCCATGCCGTTGCAATAAGGGTTCTCAATGTTGCCGTTCTGGAAGAGATCAGCCAGTCAAACACAGTCCCTCAATACCGTAATGAAGGCAGTGTTAACGTTTCCTAATCCAAAGATGTAGGAGAATTATAGCTCTTGAGGGATTCAAACTTTAGTCTTAGGTTAAGCTACGGTACAGGAACGTGACCAAAAACCTACAGTGGGGATAAGAGGTGCCGGGATTCGTTTCTTGCATGAGAAGGGCCTTGAAGATGGTGTCAACTTTAATGAAAACCAGGAGGGGGTCAGAGCATATAGCTTCCTCATTAAGGTGCAGGGAGCAGCAGCTGGATTCGCGTTTGCTGCCTGAAACGGCAAATTGAATTGAGGCTCCAGGCTTACAAGACTAATTTGCACTATAAAAGCCAAATTGAATTCACTTTACAAGAAGTTATGCAAGTGTAGTTATGCAGCAAGTATTAAATGTAAAACTTCCGGTAATATATGCTGAAGTTGTTGGACGTCGTTGCCAGAGACAATGTGCCAAACTGGGACAGAGGTTTAATTTTCTATTGGTTGTTGTGTGTGGAGGTGGAAAGCATGGACGTAGAACCAGGACACTTTGGGGTCCATCAACATTGACCTATGGCAGTCAACCACCCTTTGGTAAGGGATAGGGTACACTTTCATCAAAAATAGAAAAGTATCATATAAATGTAGAGAAATGCAATAGAATCCAAAAACACATAATAAAATACATCATATACATGTGTTATAAAATATATGATCAATTATATTTAATTGTATTTAATATGCTAAAATAATTAACCTGGTTATAATGCACATGCACCCCCATCATTTACCCTCTTGCATGTTGGTTTGATCCAATTGTAAGTACACCAAAACAAACCCTGGGGTGACGGACCTCCCGCCCCTAGCAACACTCACCAGGGGGAACTCGTGGGATACTCTGCCGTCAGGGGGCAGCTTGGCTCCAAAGCCCAGTGCCGGGAACATCTTATCACTGTCATAGTCCTGGATGATCTCCCCCACGGCCTTTCAGGGCCATGGCGTAGGCGTTCATCTGGTAGGGGTTCATGTAGTGGAGCGAGGTGGACTGAGAAGGGTTACCTGTGAGGACAATGGGGTCAGCCAGGCGTGGGGGCTGTTAAGACTAGGCCACGCCCACCTATAATGGGACTAAGACCTGAACATAGGTGAATGGACCATTAAACCGCACGGAGTGAGCTGCGATGATGGTACCAATTACAGTTTGCAACTGGGATGGACTACATCACAGGGACATAATGTGACCGTTGCGAGTTTGACAGAGGTCGTTTGTGGTTAATGAATTACTTTGTGAACCATTTCACCTGCGACTTTTATCATTGAGTACTTATGGATAGGGGATTCATTCAGCCATTCGCGTATTTACACGTGAGCGTTTCATTTGTGCGTCGTAAGTCTGGCGCAGTGAATGTGATTGAGTGTCCAGTTAAACTCAGGGGTCCCAAGGTGAGTCAGGAATTAGGTGATCATTTAGCTGTGATGATGTGGAGGGAACTCACCATTTGAAGCAGTAAAATCGATGGCAACGGTGAAGTGTATTTGAGTCCTGAAATAACACAGAGAGAGAGAGAAACACTTTATTTTGTCCCTGTGGAGAAATTTGTTTTTCAGCATAAACACGAGGCATTTCATCATATCACAAGAAAACAAGGAAAGACATACCTGTACACTTTACTTGGCACCTTGCAGTTAAACAAGTTTAGACCAGGAAGAGGTGGTTATAGTTCATGGGGGATAAGGTGCCAGGGTTTTAACTGTGTAACAACGTAATGGATTGTGGTACGATTGAGAACTTCCATCTGTTTTCAGTAGATAAACGGCTGTGATACCAAGTGCTGCTGCTGGCAATTTGGGTGCCCTAAGTGCAATTGCTTTGTGGTATATATATTTTTTTAGTTATTCCATTTGAAGTCCTGCCGATTACGATTGATAATAATAATTTCATGCTGCAAGTCATGACCGTTCCTCCATGCATTTGATAAGAATCAGAAAGCAGTTCATTGCAATTTTTCCTCTTTCCACTGTCTGCACCCTCACACAATGCTCTGCTTGATTGTCTGGCTTGACAGCAAAGTATTTGATTCACCAGGCCATGAACCTGGAAAGACACAGGCGGCGAGTTACCAAGCATCTTCAAAGAGACAACGGGTGTACAGGATTATCCTAGAGAAACTATCCCATTGTGGGCAGAAACCACAAAGAAAACAAAGGTGAGGGGGTGACCATCACAAAGAGTTAAGGACTGGCCACGATAGGGATGCAGGTGTCTCCGCTGAAGTCTTGTCGACACCTCGTGATTTATCCCCCATAACATATTCGACTTTTTCAACACCTCCTGATCATTTCATCCTTGCCCTTCGGCCCGCTTCACGTCGCCGTCTTTGGCTCCTCCCCACACCACACCCAGAGCCTTCTAACATCAGCAGTACGTTGGGTTGCGCCGCATGGGCGGGCCAAGGTAGAAGCCTAGTGTTAGCGGCCCTTGGCTTCTTAGCAGTTTCAAACCACAGGGAGAGGAGGGGGGTGGGGGCACCACTTTTTCACCTCTTAAGGTCTAATGGTGACTTTCAGGCGTTTGATCTTATGTTTAAATAATTCATACGACGATGAGAGTGGGGCTCTTTCGATGCCCCCTCCGGCACTTGATGCCCTACACACAGCGTGGGGTGCGCGTGCTGCGCGTGTGCGTAGCCGCGGCGCCTGCGATATGTTCAGCCTGATGGCGACCGTTCAAATGAGGAGGAAAGGGGGGGCCCTCTGGTCACCCACAATGAGGTTCTCCCCATTCCCTGCGCCGCCTCCATAGCTGCTCCTCCATACGCTGTAACATAATCCCTCACAGTTTGTTAGCCGTTTTGTTATCGAAAAGTGTGCAAACAAAAGAAACGCCGGAGAGCAGAAAAAGAGGAGTCTTGCCAAAAGAAGTAAACAGTAAACTGCAGACTTCAGCGGTGCACTTTAATGAGGGCTGAATGGATTGAGCTTGCATTCTCTCGCTCAACCCCTTCATCCCTCTCTCGGTCGCTCGCTGAAGGCCTGACACAAAGTTGCTGTTATTATTTCAGCTGTGGCTCGCAGAGGCTATACACACCAGACTGTGAGGCCAGAGCAGTAGGGCAATTACTTCGGCTGGAGACTGTTTTCTGCTTTAAACGCTCACCTGGATTGCAGTTTACACACACACACACACACACAACACACACACACACACACACACACACACACACACACACACACACACACACACACACACACACACACACACACACACACACACACACACACACACACACACACACAACACACACGTCCACACACATTTCAGAGAAGCCGTGATAACAATTTTAATCCTTTTTTTGGATGTCAACTATATCCCAAAGGGTGCATGGAGTTCGTAAGCCGGGCATCTCCAATACCATGCATGGTCAGCTATCTGGCTCTAGTTCACTCACAACCAACCCTTTGGACTGAGGAAATCCAACAACTTCAATTATAACATTTATTTATCCTTTTGCGTTTTCCATCTATTTTAGTTAGCTAAATGTTGAGGAAAAATATCACATTCCAATCAGCTAGAAAGGCTTTCAGGCATGCATGAGGCAAGCACATCGATTGTCACACATAGCACGGTATCACGGTGAGTTCAAGGAAAAATAAGGCAGATAAGAGGAGTCATCATCTGTATCTATCAACAATTATGGTCACAGTCAATTTTTTTTATAGACCTGAGATTTTTTGTTACTTTAAGGACAGGAGAGTGAAGAGAGACAGGATGTTGGGTTGAATTAGAGGGGGAAGGACATGAAGCATCGGACTACGGGCGGGAATATAGCCTGGGACACTGCAAGGCAGCATGGCCAGCCTATTAGAAAGTTGGGCACATTGATGCATGCTCATTTTTCGATGAATGGAGAAAACAAAGAAATTCAGAGGGTATTATCGGTATGAAGATACGCTCTCACAATCACATGGATATGATGGAATAAATACCCATCTGTCAGAGCGTACAAAAATAAATGAGCAATGTATCCCAGTAGATTGTTTAAAATTGACCAAGTAACTCTCAGTAATTTCGAGGATAGGTTCAGAGAACCAAGGGCTTAAATCGACATAATAAGGGAATGGGGGGAATGAATTGTTGGACACGAAAATACCATCCATGTCAAAGATTATTATAACACAAGAAAAGCCATTAGAAGCATAAGGCTGTGTAATTGCATAATGCTTCCTTTAGCTTATCCATGAGTATAAACTATAAGCTACCTTTATTTGTGATACAAAAATGTTTCCATAGTATTGGTAAACAAGCACATTGTGCTGAGCGATACATTGTAGTTGGAGAGAAACTACAAAGACCCATGAACCATTCACTGTTTCCCTGAAATGTAATCAAATCAAGGGTTAATAATGTAAGGATGTTTCCTATGCTCCTATGCTACCATACTCACTAGAAGTGCCCTGTATCTAGGATGAATTTGTTGTAGAACTGGAAAACATACATGTGGAGATATACTATACAATTATATACATATATATATATATATATTATATATATATATATATATATAATATACATATATATATATATATATATATATATATATATATATATATATATATATATATATATATATACATATATATATATACACAGAGAGAGAGAGAGAGAGAGAGAGAGAGAGAGAGAGAGAGAGAGAGAGAGAGAGAGAGAGAGAGAGAGAGAGAGAGAGAGAGAGAGAGAGAGAGAGAGTCTTTGAGTTGACAATTGATTAATTAATCCAAGCACTAATTAATCTCTACAAAACATTCATAATGAATTTTTTATCCATATTATAACCTCAGTATTGTCATATTCATCATCACAGTTGTCAATGTCACCTCCCTGATTAACACACTGTAGTGTAAAGGAAATCAATGAAAAAAAATATTTCCAATGCATCAACGATGGCAGTAAGCGACATGGCAAATAGCTGAGCAAACACTACAAACCCATCTTTTATTCATGACCTCAGAGACGATGAGCCCCGAGACCTTGAACAGAAACTAAACGCAATCCAACTATTCTTTCCCAAATTGGGCGTTGCCCCCAGAGCGAGAGAGAGAGAGAGAGAGAGAGGGGGAGAGAGAGGTAGAGCACGATAAAAGAGAGTGAAACTGACGAAATATGAACCATTGAAAGGGGATCCGACATCAAAGCAGTTCTTTTCTTCAATTCCCTTTTTTTCTTGAGTTGTGATTAACGCTGATTGCTTCGTCTCACTCTGCCCGCATCCAGAAATTAGGGCTGGCATTGTGTTTGAAATAATGACGCATTTCTTAAGGTGGGGCCGCCGACCCCCGGCTCATTAATCAGCATTGAGTTGGACCGCTAGTCAGACAAAAAAGAGAGCTTTACCGGCCTGGAGCACTCGTTTCTAGAAGCCTCCCCTGATTACCTTGGTGTGGCGCTGAGAGTGTGGCAGGCTTGTTGGAGAAATGACACGTGGCCAGTTAGAGTTAGAGGGGCCGACTTCACACAATGGAAAGTAAGCTGTCAATCAAGGCGGCAATTAGATAATCACCGTGACTGAAAAAAGGGAGACGTTCTCGTGGCTCTCGTGTGTGGAGGTCTAGTGTATGGCGCTGTGTTCTGCGAGCCAGCGGAGTCCCCCGGTGAGGGGAAACCTGTCATATTTAAAACATGTGGGCTCATGAATGATGGCTTCTGGGAAGCGAACCCCTCAACCCTAGAACAGCACGTGCAGCAAACCACAGGCTCTCTTCTATCTGCATTGTGCATTGCATTCTTGGAAAGCTGCCTATTTCCTGTAGAAATGTATCCTGTAAGCCAGTTTATTCCCCGACAGTCTCACTGTTTCTTATTATCCAGCATTGTTTCAGATCCAACTTTTGTCCAAAGTGACCAAGTGAATTGTATATATGTCATACAGGAGCAGGGATGGTTTACCTATCCCCCCTCACTCAATTTGCAGGCCGTCTTTCTAACATCCTTTCTCACTCGCGAGAGCTTTCCAGAGGACGCCCTGGACCTGATGGGAAGCCATGGGAATCCCATCAGCGTCACTGTCTATTAGAGCAAAGTGCTATAAAACAAACAGGTCAACAGAGCGTTGCTCACACACGCCCTCTCGGGATCAGCGGCTCTGCATGTCTGTAGTCTATGGACTCCAAAGCCTGTACTAGCATATCAGTCGATGGTAGTCGGGTTGACTTAAATGAACGGAATTTCATTAGGACTCCTTTTTATGGGTTGTTGTTGTTGCCGTTTGGCTATTTTTATTAATTGTGACTGCCGACAATGTTTATCGGAGAGTGACTGCTGATCCCCTCACGCCTTACCAACACTATCGATCGGCTCCACTTTTTCACTGTGTTTGGTTGTTTTACTGAAGTCTTGCACTGAAGATTAAGAAGCAAAACCTCCCCTCCCTGAAAATAATATTTCCTTCTTATTATTTCTTCAATTCGCAGAGGACAGAAGACACTCACATTGAATACAAGTCAGAAATCAGTTCTTATGCTAATCATGATTTCAAAACTAGCCGGCGTAACTGTTTGGTATTGGCTTTCTATGACCTCAGAGCTAAACCAAATTATTTAGTTGGGGATGTGTTTTCTTTAAAGCTCTGGCCATGAACTTCGGATTATACGTTTTTTTTTAAAACACACCAAAGTGTTGTTGGATTCCCCTTTGATGTATTGTAGAGCCAATGAGGTATGTGGACATGCTTCTTAGAATAGCAGGAAAAACAGATAAGCAACTCAAACCAGAACTCATTAAGTGTGAGAGAGAGCAGCAGAAAGGGTTGGAGTTTGGTAAGGGATATATACATATTTATTTTTTAAGTGCTTATCTTTCTTCCTACTCCAGATTCATACAGAAATCGTCGTTATTGGGACCTACAGTTTAGCTGCACGGTTTAATATCGATTTTTCTTTGGAGGGTGCCACGAGTTTTGGGGAGTGCCACAGCATGTTCTCAAATTCGTTCTATATGGCATTGCACTGCCCTGAATCATGATACAGAACCTGTTAAAATGTCACCTACTGTTAACAAGCAAAAGAACAGTGAGGATGTTAGAATTGCTTTTGCTAAGCCCCAGCAGGAGGGGCCTGTATACTGTGAGGAAAACCATTAATCCTTAATAAGGACTCCATACAATAGAAGCGCCACAGAAGATAAAAAACATTACCCCGAGCTAACTCAATGAAGAATTAATTTCCAAAGGTTTTTTCAGTATGCCACGTGATGAAAAATCAATCTTGCATTATCCCTGTGGTACGGCACATACTGTATGTGTGGAAGTATGTGCGGCTTTCCAGACCTTAACGACCTCTGTTATAATCCCCTGCCACTTTAACATTAATGAAAATCTAATTCACTCAGAGAGGGCCATCAGGGTGTGTCGAGAGAAATATGTCTTTGTTTTTAACACTCTCCTGCGACATTGAATGTAACATTTTTACGTGCTTCTGATCCGAACCTACCCTTTACACTATCACGCACTGGCACACTCATGCGCACACACACACACACACACACACACACACACACACACACACACACACACACACACACACACACACACACACACACACACACACACACCACACACACACACACACACACACACACACACACACACACAGAAGGGCAGACAGACACACACACACACACACACACATACACACACATACACAGACACACACAGAAGGGCAGACAGACACATACACACACACACACACACACACACACACACACACACAGAAGGGCAGGCAGACGCACACACAGTTGTGAGCGTAACTACACATTGGAAGCATATTTTCTTCTTCTATCAGCCCCGAGCAGCCTGCGCAGGGAGCCTAGACTCCTGTCAATTACAAAAGACAAAGCAATAGACTGAATGTTAATCTGTCATTAAAGTTGCATAATTAAGATTTTCACTGCTTGTTAGCCATTAAAACTAACATCACTCCTGAATGGTAACTTTAATTGGCAACTGAACAGTAGCAGGGTCTCCTATTGGTTAATATGTCTATCAATTGAATACCTGGTGATTCATTTGAGTTTAGTTAACTGAATTTAACTGAAATTAGTCAACAAAGAGCTCAGTGAGACAAAATATCCAACATACGACCTGACTGTCATTTGACAGAATGTGGCACATTCAGTTAATGGTAAATACTCATGCATAGATATTCATACTCTCAACAATTTTCCTTCAATACAATGTATCCTTGACATTATCTGTGCATCAGCTTCCGGCACACTCTCCGGCTTAATTTTAATGGACACCTCTCAAGCCATGGACTGGAGTTTGTACGACATAAAGCAGAAATGACAACATCCAGTCATATCTGGAACGGCGCAGCAGTGTAAATGTCAAACACACATTCTCAAACATTGCCTTGTTTCGGGCTATGAACGTCTACAACCACCACCATCACCAGCACAACACACAACTCTTTCATTCAGTGTTGACATATATATTGCACTGACAAACAGCAATACCGAACCAACCTTTCAAAAGCTTGTTCGGAACGGGTCTGCTAGGCCTCCTGGAGACAGCAGACCTAAAGGAAATACACATGGCCACATCCTACCCCTGGCATTTAATGAATGCCATTTCTCCTTATTCCCCCTCCCCTTTCCTTTCTGCCAAACCTCTAGTTGACGAGACCCACCCCCTGAGACAGTCAGTGGCACTGCAACTTCCTACTCTGCCTACTCTGTGTGTGTGTGTGTGTGTGTGTGTGTGTGTGTGTGTGTGTGTGTGTGTGTGTGTGTGTGTGTGTGTGTGTGTGTGTGTGTGTGTGTGTGTGTGTGTGTGTGTGTGTGTGTGTGTGTGTGTGTGTGTGTGTGTGTGTGTGTGTGTGTGTGTGTGTGTGTGTGCGCGCGTGTGTGTGTGTGCGTGTGTGTGTGTGTGTGTCTATGTGTGTCTATGTGTGTGTGTGTCTATGTGTGTCTATGCGTGTGTGTGTGTGTGTGTGTGTGTGTGTGTGTGTGTGTGTGTGTGTGTGTGTGTGTGTGTGTGTGTGTGTGTGTGTGTGTGTGTGTGTGTGTGTGTGTGTGTGTGTGTGTGTGTGTGTGTGTGTGTGTATCAGCAAGTGTGGCTGTGTGTGTGTATGTGTGCTGTATAGTTATAGCCAGGGATAGAGCTGCAGCACGGATCTAGGACAGTAGCAGATGCCTTCACTTGCCAGGCAGACAATTAGTAAGAACCAGGACAGACCCAGACCCATTAGGAACATTTCCACATGGGATAGGTTCAGCCTCTGTTAATTAAGCACTAAAACTCTCAGCATATTAAGCATACTCATTTATATTCCTTTACAGTAGTATCTGGGGCCGAAATGGGGGCAGAGCAACCTGTTTGAAGCCGAACTCTCATTGCATGCTCGGAATACCATGCCATAGACCCCTTCCATTCTGCTGAACGCGGTCCATAGCCTAGGAGGGGAGGGTGGGTTCTGAGTGCTGCTCTGTGAAACCAATAGAGGCAGCAGGGAGGACTGTGGAGAGAATGGGAGCTGGCAGCCGGAGAAGTACCTTTTCCCCGCTCTGCCGTATCGGACACGGAGCGAGGCGGCTGTCTGCTTTCCAGCCTCACTGCCACAATGTTTCTCCACATTCAACCTATCTGAATTATTCATCAGGGTTGCCGGCGAGGATCTCCCCCCATTCAGACAGTTTGGTCCCGAGCGAATGGCAGTTTGAGAGTAGCGAAGCGCCAGGGACTCGGGTAACACATGACGTGGTGCCACTCACCCTCCCTTGATGTAGTCCAGGAAGGTGTGTTCCGATTCCACGCTGAACGACAGCATGGACACCTGGGGAGTGGAGCCCAGACACATCATGCAATGAGTGAGTTACCCAGCATCCTGGTGATCTAGGAGCACATATTTGTACTAAACCTATATGGCATATAAGAATATATTGACGAGATCAAGGTCCCGTTGATTTGTTGGTATCTCTGAGGTTTTTTGGCATAACGCCTGTCCACATGATTTTATTTTATAGTTTGAAAAAGCGCTATGCATAAAGCATTTGGCACAGACAAAACCCTAAAACAACACAGACAACAATGGGATTAATCTAGGCAGAACCAGAGTTCTGACGCCGATAAACTAGCATATTAACACTGTTATTGTCATCACAGAGGATATCTATCTGGTAGTGGGCTGGTGGGTACATGTGACAGATGAGGGCTCTTTGGTTTTAACTATGCACCATTAATACAGAGCCGAAGGTGGGTCCTGAGGCGATAATAACACCTTGAATTTGGTCACACACATCCATGGGCCGTGGCGGGTTATATCGCCCAGCTAGGAATCACTCTTGACGGATCAAACTGGGCTCTAGGGTGGATGGGTGGCAGTGGTTGGAACGTTGGCGGTGTTAATGGCGGAGCTGGGTTTAATGGTATGGACCCAGCACAGACTGACGCACAGCTGTCCAAGCTCTTATCTCCAGACTCACCGTCCCTGAGTTAATGTAGCGCTTCTTCTTAATCTTCTTCTTGACGTTCACCACCTAGTTTCAACACAGAGCAAACGGAGCGATACAGCCACGTCATAGTACGAAGGGCACACCTCCACAACCCTTTTCCCCGCTTCCTGCCTTAGGCGAGTGATATAGAAAGAAACAACCTCCTCTGTGCAGAATGGAGATATACAGCGGAGAGTTAGGTGGGGGGGGGGGGAGATCGAGGGAGCTTATAGGGACTGAATCCAATAACTGTGGTAGGTGTGAGAAAGATAACATTGATCATGCCTCCAGGGCTGCATTGTGATTTGACAGCAGATAAGTTTTAATGGGAGCCTATACTAGGCTGTGTATTAGACATGCATAATACTGCATGACCCAGTCTGATAGCGACATCCGTGCTCCTCGTTATCGCTGTGGGTTATCCCTCAATGTGTCTTTACACACACACAACACACAGACGCACACACACACACACACACATACATACACAAAGCGAGATTCAGAGTGAGAGACGGACGAGACGACAGGAAAGCACAGGCGAGCGAGAGACAGGTAGAAGATGAAATTTAAAAAGCCCCTATTGTGTGTGCAACCAAACGGAAATTAAACGGAAAATTGAAATGGTACGTTCCATTCATGAGTGGAGCACAAAGGTACCAGGGTCGCAGGTCACCCAGCTCTGTGAATCCTTCGATGGTCCGGACACGTGGACACACATTTCTACCTTGGATTACACAGTAAGGACACCTGTGCTTCCGTATACCTGCCCCTTCTCCACGAGAAAGCCGGTCCTCGCTGGGGTTCCACGATCCAAACTCTCTCTCATCCCCTCCTCTCCTCTCTCTTCCTCTTTTCTCCCTCTCCCTCCCCTCTCCCTCCCCTCTCCTCCCTGCTCCCCAGAGCTAGCTCTGCAGCATTGCGGCCATCACTCACTACTGTCAGGGTAACACGCACATCATTCTCAATTACACCTAACCCTGTTAGCATCACGCTCCTGTCTCCTTCAATACGTCCTAGGCTCTTAGCTTAGCCCCCCCTAGTGTCACACAGAGGGGGGAGGGGAGTGTGAGGGAAGCTACAAATATGAGGTGAATGAGCACATTGGTTATGAGAGAGAGAGAGAGAGAGAGAGAGAGAGAGAGAGAGAGAGAGAGAGAGAGAAGAGAGAGAGAGAGAGAGAGAGAGAGAGAGAGAGGAGAGAGAGAGAGAGAGGAGAGAGAGAGAGAGGAGAGAGAGAGAGAGAGAGAGAGAGAGAGAGAGAGAGAGAGAGGGAGAGAGAGAGAGAAACATTGAGGGAAAAGCATCAGTGAATGAGCACATTGGTTATGAGAGAGAGAGAGAGAGAGAGAGAGAGAGAGAGAGAGAGAGAGAGAGAGAGAGAGAGAGAGAGAGAGAGAGAGAGAGAGAGAGAGAGAGAGAGAGAGAGAGAGAGAGAGAGAGAGAGAGAGAGAGAGAGAGAGAGAGAGAGAGAGAGAGAGAGAGAGAGAAACATTGAGGGAAAAGCATCAGTGAAGAAACTCTCAATCTCTCGTTAGTGTCATGTGTCCTTTGGGATTCTGAAGGTTAATGTATGCACCAGCATCTGCCTGGTCAGCAGAATATAAGGCTAATTCTGTATGCCACTACTCACTATCTTCCCTCGCTCTCTGACGCTCTGCATCTTTCTCACTCTCACCCTTCCATTCTTCAAGGCTCTTTACTCCCTCACCCCCCCCCGCCCCCCGACCTCCACATTTCTCCCTCATCCGAGCTTATAACCGTTGGCCCTACTGTTAGCACCTCTTTGACTAATTTGGGATGTAATGTGATGTGGCAAGTGTTTTAATGAGCAGGGACCAAAACAGGCCCCAAAGGGCCTCAATGTTAATATACAATCTCTCCCGGAACAGCACGGCAAGGAGTGCGGCTCAAATGAGGAGAAAACACTACTTCTCTGGCATTGCCTTTGTATGTTTGCAATATGGAAGGAATCTGCAAATAAATAAATAAACGGATGTAAAGGGATTATCTCTTCTTAATATGATACTATGTATCTATAGTGTCTATAGAGGCACAGGAAGGAGGCATCTTTTCAACCAATCCTTATTTTTTGCTCCAACAGATTTTCTGCAGCATCTTTCAACCTTGTGGTCGACCTTTGCAAGGCTATTGAAATGTTTGCGGGATTATTGTTTGAATTACATGTGACATGTGTAAAAGAAAATACACAAAAATAGAAAAAAGGCAAGGCAAGTGAGATTGAAAAGGAGAGTGGTCTGAAATAATTGAAGAAGCAGCGATGGCGGCCTTCAATTTTACAAAAGAGAAAACAATCTTGAGCCCCTCAGGATCAAGCCTCCAAAACAGGTCAAAAACGACAAGTGGGACCACTGCCCTTTGGAAATCAGCCCCCTCTGCCTCAGCCTCTCGCAGAGAATAAAGGCTTCTCTGAAAAACAACAACCTTCTCTCCCTCTACTCCTCGCTCTCGCTCTCTCAACTCACCTCGTAGACATTGTGCTGGTTCTGCCCTCGACACAGCTCCTTGTAGCTGGTTGTGAATTCACCGATGAAGTCGTGGCTGAAAGGCAAACACAGCAAGCGGGCCGGTAATCAGCTGCAGCGCTCCTCTACAGTGGAGAAGGATGGTCACAGAGGAACACCAGACAGTCCATGCTGTGGTGACGATGTGGGGAATGAGTTGTTGTTTGGGAACAGAGTGATCTTATTGTGTGTGTGTGTGTGTGTGTGTGTGTGTGTGTGTGTGTGTGTGTGTGTGTGTGTGTGTGTGTGTGTGTGTGTGTGTGTGTGTGTGTGTGTGTGTGTGTGTGTGTGTGTGTGTGTGTGTGTGTGTGTGTGTTTATGATAGCTTGTTAAATCAAGCTGTTAAAGTGTGAATGTGTGCGTTGTTAAAGATATAATATAACGTTTCTGCAGCTCGGGGTCTCTCAATTAAAACAACACATATAGTTTGATGACGTGGTGAAGTAACGTGGGATCATGGGAGTTGTTGTTTTCAGTACCATGGCCAGTTATACAAAAGTAAAAAGAAGCTAAAGAACTGCGTGACCAATGCAGTTCCAGTGTGGGTGTAACACAGACTGTATATACCACGGTTAACAGCCAATCAGATCGCCGGATTTCACCTTTCCGTTTTATAAAATAGTTTAAACTGACTAGTTTAAACTGACTAAACATAGACTGTATGTAATACAGTTTAAACTGACTCAACATAGACTGTATATAATACAGCTTAAACTGCCTTTTTATATCGGTACATTGGTGGAAACTATTGCAGGCATTTTCACCCAAAAGAAAGTGCCTACAAAAGGACATGACAGGTTCACATTGAGATCAAGGCAGTGTGTTTGATAAGAGTTGTCCGATTTCTGGCTTCCCTCATACTGATTTGTGAACTCCGGATTGATTCTGTCAATGAATTCGGCCATCCGTCTCTACTCTGCGGGGAAAAGTCAACAGCAGTCCTTCCTCCGGTTCACGTCCTGATTCAGAGTGGGAACGTGGTGGGAGGGCTGTTCACACACGACCCATGGTGAGTAGTGTCTGGGTGTTGTGGTGTGTTGGGGAAGGAGGGAGCGACAGCGAATCAATGTGTAGCCCACAGCTCTTCAATAAAATACGACTATACCATTTTGAGTAAAATTTGTTTTCAATGTATGGAAATTACAATCGATGGCGGATGGCCTCGCTCTCAGACAGATACTTGAAAAAGATAAATAGGAAGAAAGTCTACGTGTGGGAAACAATGCTTTATCTTGGGGGCTGGAATGAGTCACCTGCCGAAGTAGCACATTGGTGTGCTTCTGTTTTCCCCAGAAGTCAACAGGTAAAGGGCATATGAGGCAATTCCCTTGTGACCTCACCAAATGTGACCCACTGTTACCTCGAATAAATGAATTTGTCTGAATTTGATTATTGTTATAAATATATAACATAGGTCTGGTCAGTGTGTGTGTGTGTGTGTGTGTGTGTGTGTGTGTGTGTGTGTGTGTGTGTGTGTGTGTGTGTGTGTGTGTGTGTGTGTGTGTGTGTGTGTGTGTGTGTGTGTGTGTGTGTGTGTGTGCAAACAAACGATTACCTCCCATCCCTGTCCCAGTCGTACACCTCCACCTTGATCGTCCTGCCAAAGCCCAAAGAAAGCAGAAGCATGAATATGTTTGTATGTGTGGCTTTGGATTTGATCACAGAAGTGAATGAAGACATCACACAGAGGGAGAATGACCTTCACCACTACATAACTTCCTAGGAAAGCCGTAAAAATGACAGTGGTCCAATTCGAATCTGCAGAGGTTCTGTTGCTCTCTGGCTGAGTGGGTTAGTCCTGACAGAGAAAACAAGCCATTAACATTCGTCAACATTTCAGCATAGTCTTCATTAAATCAGCACAATTATACTTGAACACCTCTTCAGTTTCTCTATGTACAAATACATGTACAAGTACTAGTCACAGGTGTTTTGGGGGAAAAAAAGAAAGAAAGAATAAAATGACTTCCACTTAAACATCAGCTGTTACAGAAGCAATTAAAAGTGAGTTTGCAAATATATCACAATGTAGATAAAAATAACATGCACAGCTCACATTTAAAGGATCTACTTAAACAAATAAGGTAGAGACCATTGAGAGTCCCATAAACTGATTGGATTATAGCCACCGGGTACTCATGTTAGCTTGAGGATTGTCATGATAACCCCAGTGTAAGTAGCAATGTAATAAGTAATAAGTAGCAAAATATGTCTCTCTTCTATTCCCGAATAGAAGACTATGCTCTCTTTTGCATTAAGCTGCAGAACAGAGCATGTCATGCTGACTGAGA
The DNA here is from genome assembly GCA_900291075.1 of Melanogrammus aeglefinus. Taxonomy (NCBI): domain Eukaryota; kingdom Metazoa; phylum Chordata; class Actinopteri; order Gadiformes; family Gadidae; genus Melanogrammus; species Melanogrammus aeglefinus. Next base: position 95,551 of record OLKM01000896.1, read on the forward strand.
GCTAGACACCAACCCCTGCAGGGCAAAAAAGGCATCTAATTTTAGATTCCCCCAAAAAGTGATGGATAGATGATCCCTCACCAAAGGAGGGAGAGAAGGCTCTTCTTTTACTTCTGAGTGGGAGCTCAGAGCCACCTCGAGCTGATCTCAATCTTTCAGCACACAAAGTTATACAATGCTAAATATGCACAGCTACATATAATAGTAAGCATCCAATGTTGAGGAAATGTTGAGAAATATATTGTACACCGTGTGGTAAGTATCAAAGTAAACTTAAGGCTAGAGTAAATTAAACTAAAAGCAAGTGCCTTTCGTTATCGGCAGTCTTGACTTGGCATGAAATTGAATATGTAGATGAAGTGAATCAGAGATATTATGTTAGGAAATTGTCGTTGCACTGCAGTCTAATTAAAATACAGTGGCTGAGCTGTGTCGAACAAACTGCATAACCAAAACGCTTTGCAAATTTGAAAAACAGAAGCACATAAAAGGGAAACACAAACGCAAAATACACAACACAAATGCAATAGCCACACCATAACCGAGGTGAGAGGCAACATTAGACCGGCCAACCATCCTTTCCAGTGGGCTATTATTATATGCACCGAGCCTAAACTATTAGAAAAAGAATACAGAAAATCAACCTTCACCTTCATACAGGAAGGTGAATGTACAGGTTGACTCCACACAAATAACCTTCCTCACCCTCGGGTTTAGGCAACAACAGTCTGCCGTCAATGAGACTCGGTGTGCGTTTCATTGTCGACTTCTGTGATGTTGTGGTGTTTGCTTTTGTGTTGGGGCTTTGACGTTGGTGTTTTCCGTTAATTCGTGCTTGTGTTTCTTGACTCTGCCAAGTGTTTTGGATATGCTGTTTGTTCGACGGTGCTCAGACATTGTATTGAAAGGCACTAGAGCACCAAACCTAAAATCTGTTATGTATAGAAAGTCTGTTATGTATAGAATACATTACATTTTTTCTAGGTAGAGAATCTACACTATAACAAGGGAACATTTCTCATTATGCACACACTAAATTAGTCATCATATTTATTGTACTCTAGAACACTATGGATTTACCAATCTTACCTTGTTAACAATTCCTTTGGTTCTATAATAGCTTTTTTTAATTATGGGGACTTTTTTTATTCATTGATTTTGTTTTTTTTCATGCTTTATCTTTTAATCCCATTTGCAAACCAAATGTGCATAATGGGGCAAGGAGCATATGCATTTCACAAAATTGAAATTATTAAAACATTCATATCCAGCATACTCTATGCGTACTAAGCATGACTGTAGGACCAATCGTTTTATGGGTTTCTTCACTCGATAGAAACGTACACTGAAATCGAAGGAACAATTCTAAAAGCCAGGGTTTTGTGAAAGTGAGGGATGTTGTGAAAGTGTAGGATCAACCCCCTGACTCATTCCATTCCCAAGAATCAATCAAGCTAAGAACAAAATCCAACCGGAGAGACACTAGCAGGCTCAGAATAGAAGGAGCCAGTCAAAACAAAGATGGAAAAGCAAAGTGAATAACCTCAAGCAGTACATCTGCGAATCGGCAAGATATCAAAATTAAAGTTTTGCCTTTATTTGACAAATGCATTCATCAATGCATTTCATCACGGGCCTCCAAGCTGTGCCTGCCATTCAGGTCTGCAGCCCAACAGTATTAAAGCATTCCTCGTGAGACCTGGAGTCGAATACCGCAAACCCCCCCATAGGTCCCAATTAAAACGTTTCCCTCGACACAGAAATGTCAGGATAAATTACAGACCTTGCAATGCTCAGTAACCTTTGACACTTCATTCTTTAATAAATATATCGAAAATGCATTGAATCATATGGCCCTGAAAGCCTGGAAAGGGAATGTAGCGCAGACAAAAACCTTGCTCCAGATAAATAAAAGATGCCTGACTGAAACTGGGTGGGACACTTGTATTC
>OLKM01000896.1:100000-207496 GCA_900291075.1 Melanogrammus aeglefinus
GTAGAGAGACACAGAGAGAGAGGTAGAGAGACACAGAGAGAGAGGTAGAGAGACAGAGAGAGAGAGGTAGAGAGACAGAGAGAGAGAGGTAGAGAGACACAGAGAGAGAGGTAGAGAGACACAGAGAGAGAGGTAGAGAGACACAGAGAGAGAGGTAGAGAGACACAGAGAGAGAGGTAGAGAGACACAGAGAGAGAGGTAGAGAGACACAGAGAGAGCGGTAGAGAGACACAGAGAGAGGTAGAGAGACACAGAGAGAGAGGTAGAGAGACACAGAGAGAGCGGTAGAGAGACAAAGAGAGAGAGGTAGAGAGACACAGAGAGAGCGGTAGAGAGACAAAGAGAGAGAGAGGCAGCGACAGAAAATTAGAGAAAAAGGGAGAATGGGAGAAAATCTGAATTAGGGTCTAAAAGGATGCCTTTTCAATTAGGGGAGATTTATTTTAAAGTGTTTTCTTTCATTGGTTTTTTATGACATACTCTCTTTATGCAAATATACACATAAAAATATAAACTAAAGATTATTTAAAACAACTATCATTGATCTACACTGCCGCTCCTCTTTTCCATGCTGATATCCCAAAGAAATCAGCAAACCGGAAAAAATATTTTAGTATTTGTATCTACTATGCAGTTGCTTAGACAAGAGATATCTAATGTAAAGTATGCCGCATAATCATGGGTCGATATAATAACACTCACAAAAGGCTCTGAATTAGGTTGTGAAACCTCTCGTATGAGAGGAAAGAGGCTGTGGAGGGTGTGTGAGGAGCTAATTATACATTATAAAGGGTGGCATTACCATAATTACACTCATTGGGTCTGCATTTCGCAGTGCACTGCCATTACACGGACAATGAAGGCAGAGACTTTATTACTCTCTCTTTCGCTTGCTCTCCCCATCTCTGTACCTCCCCATCTGTCTCCATCTGTCTCTCTCTGTCTCTCTCTGTCCCCATCTCTCTCTCTCTCTCTCTCTCTCTCTCTCTCTCTCTCTCTCTCTCTCTCTCTCTCTCTCTCTCTCCTCTCTCTCTCTCTCTCTCTCTCTCTCTCCCTCCTCTCTCTCTCTCTCTCTCTCTCTCTCTCTCTCTCTCTCTCTCTCTCTCTCTCTCTCTCACACACACCACACACACACACACACACACACTCTCCCTCTGGTCAAGGTGTTGGGATGTGTCGGAGAGCACAGAGACAGGGAGAGAGGGAGAGGGGAAAGCATTGTTGATTCATTGCACACCATTAGAGTGCAGATAAACATCTGCACCGGAGGGAAACTCAGCAGGGAATTCAATATGGCCCACTCCTCCACCTCCTCCTCCTCCTCCTCCTATTCTAACACTACTTTGTGAAGAACTACACTCTATCTGAATACACAGAGCACACAATACCATGTACAAGGTGGGTGTGTGGGGGGGGGGGGTCACTGGGAGTCTGCCTGGCATTGTGAGCTGAGATGGAGCGGTGTTTAGTCACAGGGCACGCCGTTCGATCGGCCGACATGGGTGGAAGAAAGAGCTGTGTATCCTCTCTCTTCTCTTGGGGAGTCCCTCTGCGATTTAGTACCGAGGACCAAGGCTTATGCTGAATCTAAATTAAGAGTGAATCTGGAGTGGGCAAGTGGAGTTTATATGTAGGACCACCACATTGATTGTGGCGACCCCAGGGGGCTTGTTTTGCAGATCGTTCTTCTAAACTTCATCTATGCAACCCCCCCCCCCCCATCTACCTTCTCTGAAGACATCAACAGCAGACTCTGCTCATACTCTGTTTTCTTATGCAAGTATGAGAGAGAAAAACAACTTGTGGATTGAAGTGTCAAGTTCATACAGAGCGGCTGTGATTTGATGGTTTTATCCGATCAAAAGAAATGTCATCAGGAGAAAAACAAAGTGGGGAGTTGATTGAAAACAGTGAGCTCAGATTAAATGGGGCAGGGCGTGTGGTTTCTCAGCTTTCGTTTTCCCATCAACACCAGGCGACTAAGGTTATGTGTGGTTTCAACAACCAAATAGTACTGTTCCTTCTAAGCAGTGGTGAACAATAGTTGGAGACTGGAAGCGCAAATACATAGAGCTTAGGCGTGCCCTGACCAACCAAGACCAATAAATGTAAAGTGTAGCACAAAACGTGTACTGCCTACTCCCTTGATACATTGCCATTACCATGTTATTTTGTCTGTACTCTCCCCCTGATTCTAGTGTGGTTTATTTTATGAATTCAGAAAATTACCACAAATTATATATCTAAACTCTGCAAAAACCTCAGTAGAATCAGTTTCCAGCACCGTCTGTCTTTGTTATTACACAGACTGCACAATTACTCTGTCACGGAAATAGGGTGTGTAAAAGGCCTCCATTAGGCACATGTACCACATCCTCACTTCACTGCTTCACACTGCCTCTCTCTACCCCCCCCCCCCCCCCCCTCTCACTATCTTTCCCTTTCTCGCTCTCGCTCTCTCTTGCTCTCTCTTGCTCTCTCTTACTCCCTCTCTCTCTCTCTCTCTCTCTCTCTCTCTCTCTGAACATATATAGTTATATCTCTCTCTTCTCCCCTCTCTCTATCTCTGTCTTTAGCTCTCTCTCTCTCTCCTCTCCTCTCCCTCTCTCTCTCTCTCTCTCTCTCTCTCTCTCTCTCTCTCCTCCCCTCTCTCTCTCTCTCTTCTCCCCTCTCTCTATCTGTCTTTAGCTCTCTCTCTCTCTCTCTCTCTCTCTCTCTCTCTCTCTCTCTCTCTCTCTCTCTCTCTCTCTCTCTCTCTCTCTCTCTCTCTCTCTCTCTCTCTCTCTCTCTCTCTCTCTCTCTCTCTCTCTCTCTCTCTCTCTCTCTCTCTCTCTCTCTCCTCCCTCCCTCCCTCCCTCTCCCTCTCCCTCTCCCTCTCTCTCTCTCTCTCTCTCTCTCTCTCTCTCTCTCTCTCTCTCTCTCTCTCTCTCTCTCTCTCTCTCTCTCTCTCTCTCTCAACATACATAGTTATAAGGTAGAACAGGTAGAACAATAATAATATAATAATAATCCCCCCACTTGGGATGATGGGTGTTTCATTTCACCTCCTCCAGTGGGGGTTCTGAACCCCCAGATAGAGCTGCTTAGAGGGCCCCTGGGGGACTCAGCCCTGGGGGAAATGGAGCAAATGAACAGGAAGAACAGGAAACATTCACATGTTAACGACATAAATTGTTCATCCATTCTGTGCGTTGATGGTGAATTTTCGGAAAAGATGTAAACAAGAGGGACGAGAGGGGGCGATGTATAAACATATTATTTGATTAACTATTGCATAGACTTCCTAATAGGATCAGAGATCATTTCCTCTTCACCATTGTAGGGACAAACTCATGCACACTGGCCAAAGTCAGCTGTTTCCACATTAGCAGTCATCTTCTTCATGCTGAGCAATGCAAAGTCCCCAGCCACACCAACAGACCAATGTCAATACAGCGGATGAAGGTGATTAACAATGATTTTGTTACCGCACTTGAGTCCATAGCACCTGAGTGCATTTATATCAACCGGGAAATTGTTACTATTGACTTTTTACACCCACGCCCGATTTTGCTGACCATATGCATTTGCCCGTCTCTCCAGGCAGCCGGTCTGCCAGATGCTCGGCCAGGCGGCCTCTGCACTGAATGCATAACCAGTCAGCGGATGAAGTCCCCTGTGTTTCCCCCGCTGCCATGTGACCACTGCAGCACGCTCTGCTTGCATTTGAAGCCGCCACAAGCAATGGCAGCAGACCTGTGAGTAGGCGAGGAGTATTAAGGAGCCAGCGCGGCCAGCCTGCCAGCCTACCTGCCAACCAGCCAGTGAAGCCTAGTGCACACGGCCCGCGATATACGTGCCAGAGATAACGACAGCCAAGAGGGGGGCTTTGATCCGCGCTGGGACTGGGGCTGGAGCTGGAGCTTCTCCTGCTGTCTAATGATACGTAGCAAATCCTCCTCTAAGGTGAAGGACCCCCTCCGCCCCCCCCCCCCTCCATTGCCACTGCCCCTCTGAACAGCTTCCCCAAGTGACTCGCAATCCCCGCCGCACACTGGCCTGCTTTTCAGCGGCTTCCAAACCAGAAAAACCTGTGTTTACCTCAGGGAAAGGCAGCTCCCACAGATGTCTTACGGATAGAAATATATCCCCAAGAGGACGATAATATCTCTGAACATACAAGTCACTGAAATGTTACTTTTACTGACAGCTTTTGTTGTTTTGTTTATTTATTTTAAAGGTTGGGGAGAGAGGAAATAATCCCTTTCGGCCATGATACAATATTTGCTGTTCCAGATTGAAGCTGTGCTTTCTAGTGATTGGTGCCAACTCTGTGTGTCATGGCCAGGTGACCCCCAGCAAGCCCTTCATTACACACACATGTTTGTAAGCAAAAACACCTCAACTGCAGTACAGCCACCATTAATTATCAATAAAGGCTAACAGTGGAGCCATCGTTAGCTGTGTGCCACATCAATTTCGGGGTCAAGAAGGACAACTATTTAAGTCATCAGTGATCCACGCTTCAAAAATGTCAGACAACCAAAATGCAGTGATTATGAAAAGATGTTGACTCGTGTAGAAATGTAATGAAGCTTTGATGTGTGTGTGCATGTGTATGTGAGGTGGGAGGGGGTGGGGACTTTTAGATGACATAAAACATTAATGTGGCCGTTGCAGCTCAATAGCTCAAATTGCTTTACAACCCCGGAGGGAGACGAATTGTTCTGGCCAATAAGTCTTCCTTCCTTCCCCGTGCTCTGGTGAAAGCACCATAACGTGATTATTTACTGTCTTCATTTAGCAGCACACAGAAGAAGCCGATGGGAGACGCTGGGGCACGGGGCTATTAACACTGATTCATGGATGAAACCACCCCGCGACAGCAGAGAGCGCGTGTGATCCAGTGATTGGGGTGAACGTGGGTGTCCGTTTAAAAACTCCTAGCGTGTCTGCTCCAAACAACATGACACAATTATATTTTCAGGAGATGTAATCGGCACAACAGCTTCACACATACAAAGGGGAACACATTCTGGGAGATAAGGGCTTTAAGTGGCTAATTTCAGCTGGCTAGTCCAGAGATCACTGGCGCACTTGGGTTATATAATATGAGGGAGTGACGGCGTGCGATGACAGGTAGACCGCAAGCGGCTGACACACTTACTCTACAGTTTCCCAGCTCTTCCGCTGACAAGATAATGGTTCCGCATGCTTTGCCAGGTATGCCCCTGCAAGAAAAACAAGGGACATCACAACGTCAGCTCATTGGAACGGTGTTACCTGAGCAAGATGGCAACCAGGTTTCCTTATACAATGTGAGCAGCTATTTTTATTCTGCTTACCACAGGTAGAAGGAAAGAACGGTTTTAAGTGGCATACAATTGTGAGATGATTACTAACAAATTGAAAGGCTATTCAATACGGCAGGAAATGCAGATAGAAAACAAATTTGACAGCTTCCAGATAAGCGTTGAATGCTTTATATATCTTCAACTTTTGCAACTGACTAACTCTTTTATTCTCACAATTAGTTGTAATGGGGTCATCGAACCATGCATAAATCAAACCCAAAAATAACCTCTAATCGAGCAGACAGTGCAGTTTTTACAAATTAGATAATCCCTTGCAACAACTTCAGGGAGACCTCAAAAACACATTTTGCGAACATAATATTGCCTGTGTCCCTTGTCATTGTTGGATTTCCTGTACCCTGTCTTGCATCTTTGACTTCTGCTCCCATCCCTCCTCTTGACCCATGCCGTAACTCAACAAAAAGATCACACGGAGAGATGCCATCGCTTTAGCCTTACTGTAACTCTGCATTATTTGAGGGGCAGAACAGTTCAATCTCTGTACTGCTGCTGCTGCCTATGCTCCAGACCTGACTTGTTTCATGTCAGCCTTGCTCTCGCAAAAGACTGCAAGAGCAGAGGATATCTACTTCCAAATCATAGGCGAGCTGTCCAGTTGCTGTCAGCCCTGTCATATCTGGGAGATCAAAGAGGAAGGGCCATGGACTTAGCAGGAGAGCAAAGTGATTAGTAGGTCAGCCCCGCTGCTGAGTGTGCGTCCCGCTGCGACCAGGGATCCCACTGACTCTACTGGGAGGATCACAGAGCCCCATGCCTAATGGAGAGGCGCTGCTGCACTTAAAGATCAAGTAGTGGTGCATCAGAGCAATTCAATATGTGTGTGTTTGTGTGTGTGTGTGGATTTGTGTGTGTGTGTGTGTGTGTGCGTGTGTGTGTGTGTGTGTGTGTGTGTGTGTGTGTGTGTGTGTGTGTGTGTGTGTGTGTGTGTGTGTGTGTGTGTGTGTGTGTGTGTGTGTGTGTGTGTGTGTGTGTGTGTGTGTGTGTGTGTGTGTGTGTGTGTGTGTGTGTGTGTGTGTGTGTGTGCGCGTGTTTTCTAATCAACCCTCGTCCATTGAGGAACGATAAGTTGTGTCTCTAAGTTTGGTTTTATATCCCTCAGGTATCACCAGTCCTATTCCAAGTGGAAGTACGCAACAACAAGGCCAATTCAGCTTTCAATGCACCTCTGTTGAGAGTGTACATGATTAATACTCAATCGAAACCCTACTGTACTGTATATCTCATAATGCCTGTGATGGTGGTATGTGGTGGTGGTATTGTATATTGTATAAAGGCCATGGTGGTTTTAAGATTGACAGGGATTCTTCAGTCTTTAATTTTCCTCACGCTCCTTGGAGAGCAATCTTATGGTGAATTAATTATCCTTGAAATATTGATGTCTTTCTCCCAGACACCTCCACCAATGGCCCAGAATGATTAATGCTCAAAAGGTCCAAAGGGGCCCTTAACCTTCGGGGACAGTAGCTGGTGGCCATCCCAGGGTCAAGTCATCTTCACAAGGTCACCAGGGAGCACTGGTGTCATTAACTACCAGGAGACAGGCCGCAAGACGATCGCAGGTCAATCTCACCCAGAGACACGTTCACTACAGCGGACTCATTTGTATTTTGCTCTTAGAGAGACGACACAATGGTTTGGCTTCTAGACGATCTTTTTGGATTCCAACATGCACACACACACACACACACACACACACACACACACACACACACACACACACACACACACACACACACACACACACACACACACACACACACACACACACACACACACACACACACACACATTCGCAGACACTTTCACAAAACTCAGGAACACATTTAATTTGAACAGTGCCAGGGCTGCACCGACTCCAGCCCAGAGAAGTGGGAGTGGATTTGGAGTCTCTCACCCCCTCTATCGGGGGTCCCTTTGCCACAGTCCCATTCGTGAGACGGAGGCCTCAATGGGAAACACTTTGATGATGAAAGCCTATGAAACGGGCTGCCACTTTTCTCCTATCCATTATGTACAAGGCGACTCGGCTCCACACTACTGGTGCTGGAAAGAACCAGTGGGAAGTAGCAAGTTAGTGAGTCCCAAGCCCAATCAATTGGTCATGTGCGCCCTATTTCCACACCCTGAACCATAACTTGTGCCACATACAGACACACTGAATTACACGAACAGCGATAGCGATGGCTGGGTTTCACACAGTTTTTTGGGGTGGGCTGTTATTGCAGCTGATATATATCATTACTTCTACACAGTTTAACTGTGCCCATTATGTCCGTCTTCGACACAGCATGTGAAAGTATGATATTAATTATGTAACCCTTATACAGAGATTTCAAATGTAGGTCCTGCGGAATAATATCCAGACTGAATAATCAAACCACTATATCTCCAAGTTGTTTACACTTTCAGAGTATTTGAACACTTGATATGTGATGGCAGCCACCACCGGCAGAGGAAAAGGCTCATTATGCAGCAGCCTTAATGGCTTGTCGTTTCAGGGAGTTAAGTGCATGGAATTGAATTGCTTTTTGATGAGGTTCTCCTGTTGAAGGCGACTGATAACGGCCAGTCGTCGCCCAGTTGGTTTGTAGGCTTCCAGGGAGAATGCCAACATGTCCACCGTCAGGTCCTTGGGAACACACAGGTGCTGAGGGGAAAGCACTTACACAGTATGCTACACGCTGTTCGGAAAGGGGCTTCATAATTCATACAGTCCACCAGGGCCTTCCCTGGCCCACCACTAACGCTACGCCATATGGCGCCAACCAAATGGGCGCCAGGAGATGTCCATGAAGTCCTGTTTTGGCTCATATTGGCTTTCTGTTTGCAAATTAGCAGTATGTCCGTCAAGCTAGCTCCCGTACTGCAGTAGCACAGAAACCCTTAGCGTCAAAAGAAAGTCAGTAGTATCGACGAGAAGAAAAAGGGATGGAGGCTAATTATAGCATGATGAGCTACTATGGCCAGAGGAGGAGAGGATGGATGCTCTGCAGTATAATGTAACATATTGCAGAGTGATGTTCATAACTGAGTTGATTGCTGCTTAAGCACCTGGAAATTGTCATTCGGAGAAATAGTGGATTTATTACATTTATAATTTGACTATTACTTTGAATGAGTATGGCTTGTTTATCTTTATTTAGATAAAGTTCCAAAAATGCGGAAAACAGAGGCTCTATTTTCTCAAGCGTAAAGCCAATTCAAGCCTCAATCCGTCAAGCTCTTCTTCAGCAGTGCCGAATGTCTTTGTATAACAAGGTAGTACAATATGGTTGTTACGACCTCTAGATTTATGTCTTCTATAGATTGAGCTCTGTGGGGAGTTACTATACCAATAAAATAAGGATTCTGAATCTCTGCTATTCCTCCATTACCGGCCAACGTTGAGGTGTGAATGGAAGCCAATGAAATCAAAGCAGGGAGAGGAAGAATACGGCAACTGACGGGGCTGGACGCAGGTCATTGGGATGTGGAATGCCTTTGATATTTCACCGTGCCTCAATGTGTCAGGCCTATTAAAGCAGTGCCCTGCTAATAGGAATGCCATCCACGCTTTTTTGGTTTGAAAAGTTTTTCTTCCTGAACCCATTGTGGCCAATTATTTTTGTTTAACGATGCCGTTGACCAATACAAGGTAATACGTCTAAAATTACTACAGTACTAATATTAGTTCATTTTTTATAAAGAGCAGCTTTTTGCTTTTTATTTCAGCCCCATTCATTTTTCAAAGCAGGTCAGCGAATCCACTGAACCTTTTGCAACCAACTGGAGTGCAACCGAGCCTGAGAGCAGGCCACGGCCAGAACATGGCCATGGGCCAGCCTCAAACTAAAGAATCACCTGGCAGATCTTAGTTAAACAGATTAGACTAGGCTGCCAACACTCTGTGGGGATTGATACCAAGGCCCCCTTGATCTTCACACACAGACAAGCACTGGCAACGCACGCAGATGCCAAACAGATTACAAAACAGAAACGGGACAACCTGAGCGTCAATATAATAGCGCCCTAAGAGGAAGAGGATGATGGCTGTCACCGCGGTGCCACTGAGAGAGGAGACCTTACGCGAGGACGTCCCAGCGGTATGAGGCCGCAGGCGGGCTCGTTCACAGATTGATGAAGCTTGACGCTGTTGCAACCGGAAATATGAAGGAGTAAAGCGTACAGGCTGTTGTGAAAAATGCAGATAGTTGAAAAAGATAATTGTGTGAATGATAAAACAGTAAAGACAGAGTGAGGCAGTAAAATATGCAGATTTTTCACCATTGCTTTCAACCCCCCCGGTGGAACTGAATATAGGGATATTTCGCCATCCCAAGTGTCAGTTGAATAATACATTTTGACATTTCAATGTTTTACTATGTTTACCGTGGTTCTGCCACTTTGATGAGATCATATTAAAGCAATGATTCTCACTGCGTTTCATATTCCAATATTGCACCTCTGCCTAGGATGTCCTCGTTGTGAGCCACCAGCCCGGTTTCGTTTTGTTTTAGTGTTTCACGTGTTCTGCTCATTTAGTGTAATAATACTTTGTTTTACATTAGGGCAATTGATTTATTCCCTTTTTTTCGCCTTTTTTATTACATGAAATGATCATATTGCTTTATTGAGCATGTTAATGATGTGTGGTTTTCTGCTCATCCAAATAAACAAGGGGCTCATCAGCCACCTGCGGCTATTGAAAAACAACTCATTTTACAGCGAGGATGAGATGCTGAACAATAACACGTTGCCCCTTCCCTTCGGTTTCTCCAAAACACTGAAATAATACTAAGTCGTCAAGGTTCCCTAACTTCCCTTTTACTCTTTCTCTCTCTGTAGCCATCAAATTAAATTGAACTTTTAAAGTGGGCAACAAGCTTCCTATTCACAAAGTCACCCTCTTTAAGAACAGAACATTTTTATCTTTAATGCAAGCCAAGAGCCATGAGCATCTCGACACGGTACACCCTTATTACCCCTGCAGTGTCACAACCTCAAGTCCGTCCCCCCTCATCTCCTCACAGTCTCAGGATAGGAAGCCATGCAGGAGCGAGCAGGGGGTTGGGGGGGTGGTGGGGTGGGGGAGGGTGTCCTGTCCTCACTTGGTGCCCACTGAGGCTGCGAGTGATGGAATTCATATCTGTGATCTCGTTAGAGTCAATGTCGCCTTGACCTCCTCTGCTGTAGCAGTCAGGCCCATCGATAGATCAAAGCGTTCCTCTGGAACGATCCGTTCTGGGCTGCCGGGCAAGATAGCGGCAGGAGGTGAAGGGGTGCAACAAGGGTAGATCATGTGGTTGAGTGGTGGGGTTCAACGGTATTCAGATATATTCAGGCAGAGATACCATGATCGTATCAAAATAATTTGAAGGTGCCACTTTAATACCATCTCAAAACGTTTTTCGTTCTTGTCTCATTTTGTTCAACTTTGTTCATTTTTATCCAACAGCCATTGAACTGGGGTCATACTTGATTCATTTCAGGCTAGGGAATCTGAACGGGCGTCAGCCAATCCAGTGGGATGGGCTTGAGCACCAGGCACGAGCCTATCATAGCGACAGCGCTAAAATGGCAGCATGCACCATCACCGTGAGATGGTGAAGGACTGAACGAATGGGATTAAGGTTGGAAAACTGTGTTTGGATTTTCTTTTTTCCCCCAAATTAGCCCTACCTCTATGGCTCTGTTTTCAAGATGTGCTTAGGGTATGTAACATTGATAAACGCAAGGTATAAAGAGTTTGTGGATTTCTTTTTAACTCCGGTTAGGTTAAATTAGCACACAATTAGCACACACACTTTATCCTCATGCAAGCAGAACATGGAGAAAAAACATGAAGTGCGATGCTTATGCTCTTCTCAATCTGGCTGTCCACGTCGCTCCATCTCCCGGTGAAACGGCTCGTCAAACTCATCACCCTGTGGCAGAACAGAGTGCAGCAGCTCAAGACAGGTGCACCCTCGCTTCATTTTAAGTGTTTTTTTTATTTTTTGACAATGATTCGTAAACCTTGATGTTTTGGGAAGGCATTGAAAAAAATTATATCGGTCATCCCTATTGAGTTGGTGCTGGTCAGTCTTTTGTGGGACACCAGGGGAGACCTAGCCCGACCTTGGATGGTGATAGCCGTCCTAGACGACAGCATGATGACTGAACGCTGTCTGCCCGGGGTGCAAAACAAATCAACTATGGTTATCTGCTGCATAAACGTCTGTCCTTGGCGCTGCTACTGCAGCCCTTGCCAGTACTATTATAAATGTTTCCTCAGTGTTATCTGTCTGAGGTGCCTCCAATACATTACCCTGCATGCATTGTAGGCTGTATGAAATAAACCCACAGGTAGATAGTTCTTCTGTGCCTGGGAGGTTTTGTGTGGAGGCAAAATCTCCCAAGAGTTGAATAATAAAACGTTTAAAAGCTGCATTGTGAAGAGGCGAACTGGTAGATTTGCTCAGCTATGCGGGGGGTGCTGGGTTGTAGTTGGTTTGCTTTGTGGGCAGTGCTAGAAAAAGCTGTCTCATTTGCATATTTCGGAATCAAAGGGGATTCTAACAAATCCCTGTGCATTGAATACGGATGATTATAATGCTCTCAGCAAGGTTGCAATGTTTTCCGTTACCTAAGCACAGCGGGTATTATGAGTCAAAGATTCGTGGTGTTGGCCTCGGAGTCCAAATTGACATTAAGCAAGGCAGCAGAATTTTGTAATTGCATGGCGTCCAGAGGGAAAAGAATGCTAATAACTGGAGGCCCCATGAAATGTTTTGAGCTAAAATTCTACCACCAAACGCCTGCAACAAACATCCAAATACCACACAGAGACATCTGGGGATGGATTCTTTCCTCATCAAAATAACCTTGGAAAGAAACATTCCACGAGTGTCTTTTGCCCAGAAACCATTATTCAAATATGTGTCATACCTTTTCATCTTGAGAGTATGATAACAACAGTAACCAACAACAACTTTTTAACTAATGGTTATGGAAAACAGCACTCGGCACTGCTCTACTCTCCTCTGAGTAAACCTCCGGTGAGCCATCCAGCTCTGCTCACCGGAATAACTGAAGACTCCATGTGTTAAGTCAGGGCTTTAACGTCCTAATACCCCAGCCTTACACTGTACCTACTACACTCAGGGTAACGGGGCCTGCCATCAATTAAATTGCACAAGATGCTAGATTGCATGGGAATTGCATGATACATAATCTCCCAAAGGCCCCCCTGGTTCAAAGAGACTGGGGTAGGTTGTTTGTGTAGTGCGAGGGTATCGGTAAAGCCCCCAGCTCTATTTCAAGCGTCTATCCGAAGAAACCAATCAACGGAGTCTGACATGCCGTGAGAGTTGCCGAGCGGAAGTCATCAAGAGTGCGAGAAATAGATTGAAGTCCACTGAAGAATATCTGATTGCACTTCAATCAAGTGAACACCTTATTCCGCCAATATACTGTGAAACCACCCTACTCTTTTGAATGCTGTTTCTACAGTATGTTCTTCGGCAATGCAGTGAAATGCTTCCACTTCGGCACGGTGCTAGTCAGTTGCACCACTGGTGTCAAACCAGCGTGAATGCAATTTATTGTCCATGCACATCAGACAGCCATATCGTTCATGCTACAATCTACATGTCCTGTATTTTTATGAACCCTATTCCCATTGGACGGTGGCGGTTGTAGCAGCAGTGCCACCCCGGCGGTGTATACTATGGTTTCACCAAGATGTAGGACACATTATGGGTAATGGCTTTGACATGGTAATGTTGCTCTGCTGTTTTCCGATGTGTGCTGTAATATCCTCCTTACGTCCATGGGAAAGGTTACTGCCATCAGCATAATGAACCCTGTTCTCATTCTACCTACACAGCCTTATTTTTTCACCGCCCACCCCTCCCGCCTCTACCCCTCAGGCCATAAACATATCAGTTGAGTGCAATTAGCATTCCCTTTCTAATGTAAATATGTCTTCCACATGCATGTAATGTTGTACATATGTCTCCTATGCTTCCTCAGGTAGAAGTGTCGGGGACATATATGTCTAATTATGTTCTGAAACACATGCTAGATGTACAGCCTATCCCTTTGCAATGTGTTTATTGTTCTCACTTTATCAACCACAAGAAATTCAAGCCCTGACATTTATCTCTATTACGCAAAACAAACTGTCTCCTGTTCATCAGTGGGAATGGCAATTATAGTAAATAAACGCCTTCGCATGTTTGGGTGTGTGTGTGTGTGTGTGTGTGTGTGTGTCTGTGTGCATGTTTGTGGGTTTGTGTGTGTCTCCATGCAATGTGAGTGTGTGCGTGTGTGTTTGTGCATGTGTGTGTGTGTGTGTGTGTTTGTGCATGTGTTGTGGTGTTTGTGTGTGTCTCCATGCAATGTGAGTGTGTGCGTGTGTGTTTCTGCATGTGTGTGTGTGTGTGTGTGTTTGTGCATGTGTGTGTGTGTATGTGTGTGTGTGCGTGTGTGTGTGTGTCTGTGTGTGCTCGTGTGTACTTGTGTTATGTGTGGGAGGACATAAGTGCACATTAGGAGCACATCAATATTTGAAAGAAGAAGCTTAGGGAATACAGGAAGAAAAGCAGATCAAGTGGGGAGAGTATACCTAATCGAAATACGTGAGAGGATGAATGGGGGACATGCCATAAAGAGAGGCTCTGTTTTCGCTTCTTAAACAGGTCAGTGGACGCAGGCTAAAGCTTGGCTTGGGACTCAATTGGCCATGACTAACATGTTTCCATGGTGGATCGGTGCCTCCATCTCCCCAGTTCAGAGGGATATGCAGTAATGGCAGGTTGTCATGGGCATAGAGAAGGATGTGAAGCCCATAGCAGTTAGACAACTGCAGATCAATCAACGATGAGATACAAAACAAGGGAGCGGGATGGGGGGTGGGGGGGGGTAAACTCCATTACCCATGAAGGGCGATGGAGAGACTCATTGACAGCCATAACTCTGCAGCATTTTGTTCTTTATTGGATTTTCTACTTAATGAGATGTGTTGTAAAAGTCGTTCATATTTCATAGTTATTCATAAAAACAGGATCATTTCATTTTATCATAGTATTTTATGCTGTTTTGTACTGCATATTAAAAAAAGGCCACACAATGAAAAGGCTACTTTGGACCCGTTGAAACTGCTGCACTACAGTTTAATACGACAAGGGTTTATATTTGTGTTGTTTGTGTATTCATTTGTAAAGCATCAATTTTCTGGGTATAAATATTTCCTACAGCTATTCAGCCAGACACATCTATGAGCTCATACTTTTCTCAGGCATATGCATCTAATATCCAGCCGCCCACCCGTTCAGCCAGATTTCCAGCAAACCTGACCAGGGCTGGGCCAATCACAACCAATTATCTAATCAGGGGCGGGATAACTATGATGACTGCACAGAGGAGCGCCCTATGGGAGTGCTGTCCAGGCATTCTCTTAAACAACAAATATTGCGGCCACTGATGTGTCACAGGTCTGTTGCTCTGACTGGCAGATCTATTTGTGTCCAGAGGCCATTTGGTCTGCCTGTGTTGATAAGCCGCTTGGAAATTGAAATTCGCTGAGACGTTCCAAACTAATATACATTTGTGCATTGTTCTGGCGATTTCAGGCTAGCGCAGGGAATGTACTGTATACGAAATATCTAATTTGTTTCAGCATCATATATTTCCATTTCAAGAGCCATTCAGTAAGCAGTTGAATACTAAAACTAGATAGCTAGCTTTTAATGACTCACAGTGGTGTGATTTTGGCTTTGCCAGTATTAGAGAATCCCTCTTGGATGAAGACCCTGAGCATACCCTAATAAAATGTGTGGATTTTAGTGTTGTCACCATATCTTATCTTAATAATAATAATAATTCATTCATTTTCTATAGCGCTTTTCAGTGACCCAAAGACGCTTACATAAAATAGAAAAGGGAGATGACAATAAGGGGGACAAGAGAACAAGCAAACAGATGCAAGGTGGAGTGTGATAGTTGATAAGGGTGGTTACGGGTAGGGGAGGTCATAGGCTTGGGACAAGAGGTAGGTTTTTAAACAGGATTTGAATATGGGAAGCGTGGGAGAGTCGCAGACAGGTTTGGGGACGAGAGTTTCAGAGTCAGGGTGCTGTTCTTGAGAAGGCTCTGTCACCGAAGGTTTTGAGTTTGGATGGTCGGACAGTCAGAGTGAGAGTGGAGGAGGATCTGAGGGTTCGGGAGGGGCTTATTAAGTGTTCACCTTAATAAGAAGATACACATTTGCCAAAACATTGAATCCTGTTGATATGTACTAAATTACTAAACTACTCCACAACAACAGATTGAGGGAACACATTTGGTGTAATGTCTTCCACTCCGCTCTTCCACACGTTCTATTGGACGTTTTAAGAACGAGTGCTAGCCCAAACACGAGGGTACTCATATTCGTCTCAGCCTTACAGCCACGCACACACAGCCTTTGCTCAAAGAATCTCTGATACCGACCAACAGCTAAAATGACTGTGGTGTGGTCATTTAAGGCGAGGGTCACCTTCTTTTGGTGCATGGATAACACCCTTTTTGGCTCTAAAGCTTTCTCCTGCCATGGATTGACTTCAGAGAGTCGGCAGCCTTTCGTCTTTAGCCTCTCGTCCTCTGCATCCTCCTATTCAACACTGAAGGGCGCCCAGCTATACAATCCCCCGTCCCTACGAGTCTCTCTGGCAGAGCATACAGATGCAGTGCCAGAGAAACACTTCTGTTCAGCTGTACTGCAGTGAAAACAGAGTCGACCGAGTTGCCAGACAGCTTCAAAGTTCCACAGTTGTGTTATGCATGTCTCCACGCTAATGCTCTTAAAATATACACAAAACACACGCATGCACACAACTATCCAAGCATCCACTTCCACTTCACACACACACACACACAAAAACACACTCTGCTATCTGTCTGTGTGTTATTTTAGGTAATGAAAAACCAACAGTACTGTGGTTGGATAGGGCATTGTTGACTAGGGAGTTTGACTCACAACCGAAAGGAATCTAGGTGTGTCCACAACCTAACTGCATTCATCCTTGAGTAAGAAGCCAAGGCATTTCCTGGATTACTTAAAGTAAATAGTACTGTGTGCAGACAAAGAGAAGAATGGACGCAAACTATCACATGATCACTCGATCACACACACACACACACACACACACACACACACACACACACACACACACACACACACACACACACACACACACACACACACACACACACACACACACACACACACACACACACACACACACACACACACACACATACAAACACACGCACACACACACACACAAACGAGACATACTCACTCACCCACTCACATATCCCACACACACACACAATTCATCAGTTGTCTTTTACTCCTTCTGTTGAGACTCATAAGCTACATAAGCTACTGTAAACATACAAATCTCAGAAAGTAGCACATTACTCTGGGCTGGCTGCAGGGCTTAGTATGGTGCTATGGCGCGGCTGAGTTCTATCAACTTCCCATGGTAGATTGCCTGTCTAATGAAAGAAATTGCATTGAGGAAGCCCACGGTCATGTTCAATTACCCCCTCTGTACCATCACACACAAGCCTAATCTCACAGAGCCAATGCAGCGCACAGATGGCTGTTTATCACAGGCTTACCGCCCAAACAAATACAATATATCGTGAAAGTGGTAAAAACATGTAATGTTTCCAAGAGTCTCATAAAGGAAAGAATTTGGAGGACATCGTCCAAGTGTTGTTTTATTTTCTCCCAGATTTCACAATAAAACCTCATTGGTTTACCTCTTGTTTTGGGACCAAGTTCAGCCATGATTGTTTGACCTCAGAGCTAACACTCCTCTCCCAGGGTACCGACTGTATTTCATAAAACTATACATAAAACTTGTCAGGAAGTTCTCATGGAGCAAATTAGAAACGGAAACCAGACGAAGTCCAACTTACCCCAGGGGCTTCTCCAGGCGACTGGCAGGGGAGCCCACGATCTCGCCCAGCGTACAGTGCACCTGTCCCAGGAAGTCCTGTCGTTTTGGACGGCCCGAGGGAACCAAGGGTGCGGAGGTGGGATGGGGAATTAGGGAAAGAGGATCAGGCGAAGATTGCAGGAGAGCAACAAGGACAGCAAGTCGATGAGGAGTTTAAAGCATTGTCTGTATGCATGTGTACCAAAGTAAAAAGAAAAGAAAAGAAGAAGACTTCTGAGCAGACACGTACGTTAAGGTCGGCCGACTTCCGAGGTAGAGGAGGAGGAAGAGGAGGAGGTAGAAAGGAGGAGGAGGAGGAGGAGGAGGAGGAGGAGGAGGAGGAGTAAGAGAAAGACACCAGGCAGCAGCATCGACACAACAAGTGGAACAGAAGGCACAAGACTCAAATACCGGCCGTCATCAAAAAACAAGTGCAAGAGTGAGGAAATGAGAGAGTGAGGGAGAGAAAGAGAGAAAGAGAGCCATCAAATGGGAATGGTGGTATGAGAGGATTGGGAGTCATGAAGACAGGAAGAAAGAAAATGACGAGAGAGAAAGAGAGGGAGAGAGAAAAAGAGACTGAGAGAGAGATTGGGATTCATATGGAACTGCAATGGAGAGTGTCCCGTGTGTGTGGAGGTTTGAAACACCAAGGTGATTAAAGAGTAATGTTTGCCCCACGGTATGAAAAGTGAGATAATGATGAGTTTTATGCTGGTATGCAAACCAAGGGTATCAAATATATTCTTGGCGTGCATCTGTATTTCAGGAGTATGAGGAGGAGGGCTGGTTGGTTGGTTATCAAAGCTTTTGCTGTCAAAGACACATCCAAAACTTCAGTATTACCTGACTACATTGGACTAGCGATGCCCACACACTGGCTTCATGCAGTGACTTGTCACAGTGTCAGAATATCTTATTGTCATATATTTCCCATTGGATAAGCTGTCTAAATGTACGCTGGGGAAAGGGTAATTTTAAATAACGGCATTATTGCCATCAGCGTACAGAAAAGGTTTTTTGAAAAGCTTTGATAAGATTGTGATAAGGTGGCTTCATTTCTTATTAAAAATGAGGCCACAAGGGAATGCATAAACCTGCTATTCAGGTGGACAATTAGTCACACACGGAAGGTGAACAGTGCATAGGTAGAATAGACGTTTTGGCAGATGATTATTTCGTTAACACTCTTATTCAAAAAATATATTTGAACATTTGGATGTGGCAAATTTTGGTTTGCATAAAACAACAAAAGCACAGAAGTCATGCACAGTTCATCCATAGGCCCATGCTAGTCAATCATTTATATATATATATATGTTTTGGATATATACATATATAAGCATATCATATATATGTACTGTGCATGTATACTGCATATACATTGACATATATAGTATATCTCAAACAGAAGTTATCCTCTACTCACATGCTTTGCCAGATCTGGGCTTTTGGAATCAATATCGTACCTGAGATCACAAAGAAGAAGACAGAACAGGTAGAGCACAGAGCACAGGGCAGAGGTAAACCACACGAGAGGCCGCTAACAAGTATCCACCAGACTGCAAACAAATGGCACTGAACTGTTCTCCATCCCCACGCTCGAGTTGGGGACACCTGGGTCATTAAACAGGGAAGCTGAACAGAAAAGTAACGCAATGAATTGCTCATTTAGCAAGACTATTATTCGGTATTAGGTGTATTGTGTGTTTTGAGATTAATTAAAGTGAGTGTAGTGTCAGAGCATCTGCCATTCAAAGTTAGCATAGCGGTAATGAAAGCTCAGGGTGTCCTTCCTCCCAGCTCGGTGATCAAAGGGACATGTAAATGAGGAAAAAAAAACTAATTGTGAGGGAAGTTACCTCCATCACTGCTGCCGCTGCCACACAGTGGCATCACTCAGAAACAAGAATTAATGAAGATTCTTAAAAACATCCCCAGAGTCCTGCTCAACAAGATCTGAGTGTATATATACCCGGGGGGGGAGGGGGGGGGAACACTGTGGAGCTCATCTATTCAGGATGAGAGGAGAGGGGAGGCAAAGAGCAGACTGATGAAAAAGATTGCCTATTCATTCTCAGGGCGCTCAATAGGAAGTCCCTCTGTGCCGATCTGGCGACTGATCTCTGGCCATGGAGAGGGAGGTGGGTGGGGGAAGGAGAGAGCGGACATGGGGCTTCATCCTCACTGGGCATATTATTAGACACTTGCTTGGCTTATCGACAGCAGAGAGATAGAGGTTAAAACTTTGTGTGAGATATTGGCTATCTTTCCCCGACACTTGACAATCAAGGTACTGAGGGGATGAATAAGTGCTTGGTGTTCAGAGATAGAGAGAGAGATAGAGAGGGAGAGGGAGAGAGGGAGACAGAGAGATAGAGTGAGTGTGAGAGAGAGAGAGAGAGAGAGAGAGAGAGAGAGAGAGAGAGAGAGAGAGAGAGAGAGAGAGAGAGAGAGAGAGAGAGAGAGAGAGAGAGAGAGAGAGAGAGAGAGAGAGAGAGAGAGAGAGAGAGAGAGAGAGAGAGAGAGAGAGAGAGAGAGCGAGAGAGAGAGAGAGGAGAGAGAGAGAGAGAGAGAGAGAGAGAGAGAGAGAGAGAGAGAGAGAGAGAGAGAGAGAGAGAGAGAGAGAGAGAGAGAGAGAGAGAGAGAGAGAGAGAGAGAGAGGAGAGAGAGAGAGAGAGAGAGAGAGAGACGAGAGAGAGAGAGCGAGAGCGAGAGAGAGAGAGAGAGAGAGAGAGAGAGAGAGAGAGAGAGAGAAAGCTAGAGACAGAGAGCTGAGTTAGTAGCAAGGGAGTGAATTTGTGCAGAACTGAAAAGGAGTGGAGAAGAGAGAGACACATAAAAAGGCAAAAGAGAGAGAGAAATAGTGATTGAGATGCTAGCCTTTGGGAAAAGGGGGAGAGAGTTGAGTGGAGGGTTGGTGTAGGTTGTGGTGGTGGGAGTTGCTCGCGTGAGAAACACACACACACCGACTCGGTGCATCCTCAGAGGACCGGTTTCAAAAAGATTCACTCACACGTCAAAGCGCAGGTTCTGCTTCTCCTCAAAGAAGTAGTCCAGGATGTACTTTCTGACAAAGTCCGGGTTTAGCGTGTTGTCTATCACCTCCGTCCTCCCAAACTGGAACCGAACCGAGGGAGAGGAGAGAGACACGAAGAGAGAACAAGGGAGATGAAGAGTGAGGGAGAGAGTGAGAGATGAAGAGTGAGGGAGAGAGAGAGAGATGAAGAGAGTGAGGAAGAGAGAGAGAGAGATGAAGAGTGAGGAATAGAGAGAGAGAGATGAAGAGTGAGGAATAGAGAGAGAGAGATGAAGAGTGAGGAATAGAGAGCGAGAAAAAGGGAAAGGGATGCAAGAGACAGCAGAGAGCCAGAGAGAGGTTTGGAAAGATGTAAAAAAAGAGTTGTAAATAAGTCGAGAGAGAGAGAGAGAGAGAGAGAGAGAGAGAGAGAGAGAGAGAGAGAGAGAGTAGAGAGAGAGAGAGAAGAGTAGAGAGAAGAGAGAGAGAGAGAGAGAGAGAGAGAGAGAGAGAGAGAGAGAGAGAGAGAGAGAGAGAGAGAGAGAGAGAGAGAGCATCAGGAGGTGCGACATCACACCCTGTGCCACTGCATCGTTACCTCATCCTCAAGCTTCCCCTCCCGCGCCCACGACCCTGTGAGGTGACACAACTGGAGCAACACTTAATGATCACACCCATGCCAGCCCCCCTCTGCAACATCCAAGCTTCCTACTTATTGTATAAGCAATGGTACAACCTGCAGCCGCACCACTATATGTACTCCAATTACCCAGGATTCATTAATAACTCAGTCGTCCATTTACGGCGACGCTGAAACACTCCTTTAACGGCGATCAGCCGAATGGGGGGGCCTTAACGCAGCCGCTCGGAGGGGGGGGTGGGGGGGGGTGACTCCGCTACAGTCGACCTGAGTTGCTTTTATCGCATTAAGGACGCACCCTGTCAGTCCCCGCGGGAGCACGCGCTACACGCTACGCTAGCAGATGACAAACCGCCCTGCGTGTGGTCGGTGTGGCGGCAGGAGAGGAAGGAGGAGGGGAGGACCGCAGGGGGGAGGGCGGGGGGGGTAGGGGCGGGAGGCAGGGGGAGCACGGGCCCGGTGCTGTCACGGGCCGAGACCTTGGGAAGATGTGATGTGCGGAGAGACTCAATCAATAGGGAAACGGTGAACCCGCCCCCCAAACCGGACACACATTGACTTACATGTGCACACCACACACACACACACACACACACACACACATCCACACACATGCACACACACACACACACAACACATGCACAGGTACATGCCCACACACACACACACACACAAATCCACAAAAACAGACACCATCAGGCACACACACAATCAGACACACACACACACACAAACACATACATACAGACGTACACACACACACACACACACACACACACACACACACACACACACACACACACACACACACACACACACACACACACACACACACACACAGAAAGGCACGTACAAGCGCACACTCAATGTGTCCAGATTATGAATAATTCATGGTGGGAGGACTGACTTTGAGCTGCATAAATAAATGATACCAAGTAGAAAGTGGTACAGAAAACTGACACAGTGAATAAATAATAGTGGAGTTCAGGCTTAATGAGGAGGCGGAACTGCGGGATTATGGTGGCATCAGATCCACGCAAGAGGCACACACACACACACACACACACACACACACACACACACACACACACACACACACACACACACACACACACACACACACACACACACACACACACACACACACACACACACACACACACACACACACACACAAATAAACACAAGATCCCTCACACATTCTTGAATATTGGCTAGAGACAGGTTAATGCGCAGGTGTTCAAAATCCATTTGCGCAAGTACATATGACAAAACGTGGGCACGGGAGGTTTATGGAGATATAAAGAGTGTATAGCGGCCTAATCTTAAATTAAGTCCAAGTTGTGGAACGCTATGCTTCCCCCTTCATCCCGATGTCCTTCTTTCAGAAGCTAACTCCACATTTTTCTTTGGCAGGTAGGAGGAGTAGAGCCGGGAATCTGCGGGTCTTGAGCCTCGCCGATGGCTGAGCGTCAGACTCATATCCAGAACCTTCCGAGGCCCATTTGAGCGGCGAAAGGAGAAGAGTCAGCACTGGGACTAAGAATTGCCACCCGAGGAAATCACACACGCTCTCCCCCGCCACTTACTTGTGCTTACTTTATAACACACACAGCAGAATAACTAGGCCAGCGGAGCCGCGCAACATGATGAGCTGTCAGATCAAAGCTTTCTGCAGGGAATACGCTGTATACAAGACCTCGCCATCCATTAGTATTAACGAGTATACTACATCGTGGTCTAATTTGTAGGTAGAGATATTAAATTAGTAGTACAGGTGCCATGCCTGTTAACAGGGATTAGGAATGATGGTGTGGTTTCTCTTGCCAAAACAAACTTTATAAGGGGTGTGAATCTCTGAATAATGATTTTTTACATTGTGCAATGTTTGGATATACTGATTAGTGACAAAATGTATATAGACAGGCTGCTGTTCAGACAATTATGCAGTTGATAACTAACTAGCATAACATCAATACATCACAATATTCCAGTATCCAGAATTGACTGGCATAAATTCAAGAATATTTATAGATTATAGACAGAACTAAGGCTTTGGAACCTAACATTCAGGACATGAGGATGCTTTGCATTGTGTTCTGTTTGGTTTGGTGGCAAATATTTTGTATGTGTGAGGGTGTTAAAAATAACCAAGAAGGAAAAATAACACAGTTCTCATGCAGGAGGGTGAATGACAGGTAGTGGATAGGAACCCCCCAGACACACACACACAGACACACACACACACACACAGGCATACACATACGCACTCACACTCACGCACAGACACGCATACACATACACACACACACATACAAAGACACAAACACAAACACATCCACATACACTCACACACATACACATACTGACACACGCCCATACTCACACTCACACACGCAAACACTCGCACATACAGTACTGGAGGATAATTGGATAACAGTCGGTGGTGACATTGAGCCGGGTTAAGACCAACCATATCTCCTCTGTCGGGGGAGAGGATCCAAACACACAACGTGTGTCAGAGGCGAGCAACAAAGAGCTCAGTCCGCACATCGAGCCACCCCCACCACCGTGCCTTTCTCTCCTCATTCACAGTGTCGTGTCCCTGCTAGGGTTAGAGACCCCCAGAGACAGCCTCCTTCACAGCCTGTGAGGTAGCCGTCTGGGACACTGCTTGAGCTAGCACTCTGCTAGCATGTGTTGGTCGACCCCCTAGAATGAGATCAAGCAGCCAAGAGGAGGTGTGGTTTGTGGAAGCTCTGTCTGTACCGGGGGAGACAGGAAAGGGGAGTGGCCCTATTAGTAGACAGCTGAATTCATGACAGGTGCTTCCAAGCACTGATCATGATCACCTGTCTTATCTTCTCCAGAAACAGCTGGAGGAAGGCGAGAGGAGTTAAATGAGCCGACGGATTGTTATTTTTTTTGGACGGCTGGATGTAGGTTTGCCAAACACGTTTCTGCACATACAAAAATAAACTGTGGGTTGTCCGTTTTGCCACCGTTGTCATTTTGCTACTTTACAGGTTGACACCAAGTTGACACCAAGTTCCCCCGATAATGAGGGGCAGCGGTGTCATTACTATGCCATAGGTGTGTTTGTTTGAGCGAGAGCCTCCCTGCTGTCAAGCCGAGGCACAAAGGTCACCGGGCGCATGTTTCCTCTGCATGTTAAGCAGCCCATCGGGGCCTGGCCGCAGCACCAGGGAGAATCATCACCTTGAATCGTCCTCCTCATCCAGTAGATGGTTGCGGGGGTTTGGAGATTACCAAAAATAATCTTAAGTGTGAATCATCAAGCACTCCATGCCCTAGAAGTTTAGGTTATTTCGGGTTGTGGCAAACGTCAAAGACTCACCCAGACGGTTTAACATAGTGGAATAAGTGGCGGCCAGGCCCAGCAATGCATGAATATTTATAGGATTGATCAATGCTGAGTGATTGGCCAGTGTTGGGGGAATGCAGGACGCTGGGGGGAAGGTTGTGCTGGCAGATTCTAGGTGAGGGGAGAAGAGAGAGACTAGCTAGACTGGAGCCAGCAGAGAAAAAAGGCTGTCATGACTTACCTCTCTCCACTGTTTGCACTCCACTCCCTGGGTGTACAGTACGACCACTGAGAGAGACACAGAGATTGAGCCAGCGACAGAGAGAGTGAGAGATAAAGAGGGATAGAAAGAGAGATGGAAATAATTAAATGATAAGCATAGCCCTTTCCTAGAACATGCTATACAGTGCAGAACACAGACCATCAACCACTGTTTTTCAGCTGTATTCATATTTCGAATGCACGGTTACTGTGTAAAAAGGCAACTTTTGCTTTGATTGCTTTGTATTTGTTTACCGCTCATCATCAAAATCCCCCACAATACACCTTGTTGCGTTGACACCCTGACATAGTGTGGGAGAGGATGTGATACCGGTGCATGTCAAGCCCTAGGCGTGATCTCCACGGGTTAACAAGGAACAGCCGGTTATGGTGGAAGTCACGCAGCGCAACGCAATTAAAACACAACAGTTTGTTAACAGGGGGTCCGCCCGGCTCCTACGGCTGCCGTGACTCGTAAAGTCGGGGGGGATGGAGTCGGGGAAAGGGTGCGTACAAGGGCGACATGACCTGTCAGACGTCCTGTGGGGGCCTCCATGCCTCCGCAAGAATACAAATCAGTTCCAGGGAGGTATTTATCCCCTGGTCGCTATTTACCTCCAAAATGAAGGTAAGAAAAAATAAAAGGTGTTGACTCCCAAGCCCGTTCTGTGGAGTGATCCCTGTGTTCGCCCGCTGCCACGGCACATGTACGGTAATGGCTTAACGGGGAGGCGGGTAATGGCGGGCCCTGGGGGCCCGCAAGATGGTGGCTTGGCGTCTTACCGAAAGATGGCTATTTGTATTCAAAGGCTGACTTTCTATATCCTGCATGCATTAAGGTACTTTCGGTGGCTCTCGTAAGCAGGGCCCCGTCACATCATTGTGCAAATGTAATGCGGTTATTGAAAGAACACTTTGAAACAGTGGCGGTGAACTGGATCTCAGTTAAGCTCGCTGAAAGAGAATCTGAGGATGCGTGTGAAATGAAAGGGTTGTTAATGCGTCGCATTCTCACTGAACCCGCTCACTTGCCGAGATGTAATGAGAGGTGAGATGCCTTTCCGTCACTTTACTGCTGATTGCTCACCAACTTTTTTTCTATTCAACTACGTCGGTGTTGAATATGGATATCATGTTGTTGACTTACGTGGGTCTGATTTGGAGAATGTGTCTCTGTCCAAAAGATTCCTGCAAGAGAAGAAAAGACAGAGGGGACGATGTCAGAAATTAGATTCAGTCTTAGGAGCTGGTGAATTATCTTCATCAAACTGCCACAATTTCGTTGATTAATTTGCAAATGTCTATTATGCATGAAGTAATAAAGAAAACTGATAAGGGTTATTTTTAGTGTCATACTTTCCTAAAAACTCTTTTGAAAATCTGGATCTTCTGGATGGTTTATTTGTACCTCAGGACAGTTCATTACCCTCATGCCTTCAAAGAAGGACATGGGGGAATAAGAATCTGTCTGCAGATTTTTTGAAGGTTTTTCCATGCAGCATGAGTGTAGCTTGCAGCTAGTAAACAAAGCAGAGGGGAGGTGCACTCTAACTCTGGTTTATACCTTACTCATCCTCCCTTTAAATGCCACTGCAGTTGCCTACTGTCAAAAAAAAACTGTTAAATCAATTTTGAATGAATGGTGTGATGTGCATCGATGCAATCAAACAATTGCCTCCCGGTTCCAATCGAGAGGTAGATGAGAAGAATACAACTTCAGCACTAAAATTGGCGAATCATATGAATGATGCACCAATAAATCTGCCATGTTTCCAATGCAGAGTTCTGGACCGCGATGATAAATAACGGTGCAATGGAGAATGGCTGTCTCTTTGGTGGAGAGCACAAGAAACGTGATGAATATGTATGACATTGTAAAACTCGATTCAAGCAACCTGATCATCACTTATCGAAACATGATTCTGTCATTCCGGGTTCAGAAGCCATTGTCACAACATGGTAGACTTGTACAAAGACGTCAGAGACAGCTTAATTTGGGTCACAGCGTTAGCGAAAGACTGACCTCACCACAGTTGGTACATTGTCACTGTAATTATCACAGAGGAAAAATAAAGTCAGACTCCACTAGCGGCCTTTATGTCTGATCCACCTGATTGTTGTCTGCCATCCATTCCACTCATCCAATTAGCCTGTCCATCACCTTCAATCTATGTACTCACATGGAACAGAGGGGAGGGATAATTGCCAATGTCATTTCAACCAATGCAGATAATTAGCCTAAAGACAACAACAGGCTTTGTACATGAAGATGTACACCCACGCAGATCAGATCTCTGGAGAAGCTGCGCCAGTCTGATTGCTCCATAACCCACTGGGGCGAACCCATAGCCAATCAGCTCGCTCGAAAACCCCAGCAAATCTCATCGTTCGAAATCCCCATCCCGTAAAACACAAGCCTATTTCCAGACCATAGGTCCATCTTCTGATAATTCAGGCACTTGTGTAATAATGTTGTCTTTTATTTGAACTCTAAAGAGGCATAGACCTGATCATTGTTCCGTTGGTCCAATAGTGGACAGTGTGTTGTAATTATTTTCAGTACATTAGGTTGGGTTTGTACATCATCATCTCTTAATTCTTAATTTGCAGGAAGTAGGCTGTCATTTGTTTCCACCAAGGAAAATTGAGCGTGAAAACGTAGAATGTGTGATGGACTTTCTGATTCAGAGAGTTTCTGTCTCTGCCCATGCATCCAGTAAAGATTAAGTCAACT
The DNA here is from genome assembly GCA_900291075.1 of Melanogrammus aeglefinus. Taxonomy (NCBI): domain Eukaryota; kingdom Metazoa; phylum Chordata; class Actinopteri; order Gadiformes; family Gadidae; genus Melanogrammus; species Melanogrammus aeglefinus. Next base: position 127,285 of record OLKM01000896.1, read on the forward strand.
GACCTTATGCATAAGAAATCGCATTTTCATAAATACCTCTAAGCAAAGGAGCCTACCATATAAAGTTGAAGTCCCTTAACACCCTCATATATGCGTTTTGATGGCTGCCCTCATTTGAGGGCAGCCAATCTTAAATACCCTGAATTCACTTCACTCAGTCACACGTTTTTTTGCTTGGTTATTAATGATTTCTGACAGGTCTACTATATATAGACCTAGTTAGTCTCTCTGAGAAATGTCAAAATCCTAATGGTTAGGAAAGATTGTTCCTTCATAGTGGAGATAATTCACCTGAATATGATTGGGCATAACAATGTGGTAGAGCATAACAGTGTGGGCATTACAATGTTCCTATTCACTGGTTCCTAAAAAGGATAGGACTTATCAGTTACGGTTGAGTGTATCTCTGAATTAGCAAACACACATTTAGCGTAGCTCTGTAATCTGAAATAAAAAAAAGCAAGGCAAGGATGGCTTTCCATTTTCTCATTAGGCGTTCACTTTTTCCAAGCATTCTTGTTATGTTTCTTTAAAAAAAAAAATAATAATAATTCTCTCCTCTAAAGGACAAATTAAACGTCTGCATCCTGCACGTATGCGAAGACCCTTAAAGATCCAGAGACTGTAAATGGGCCTTTTGTCGGTTGATAAAAAAGCTTTGCAATGAGTCCTGCCTCTTTGTGGAGTATCTCCGATTGGGCGAGCGGGGAAAGAGCATAGTGTTTTGTTTTGACAACAAAACACAAAAATACAATGATTGCACCCCACAAAAATCGAAAACACTGTATATTACAACTTCGTGATACACCAACATATCCATGTGAAAATCATATTGCAAAACATAATTTTCACATGGATAGGATGCTTTTCAAAAATATAATCAATGGAGCAGGGTCCCGATTCTCTTTTCCTTATTTGCCCGTCGGTTGATAACAATTGATATATTGATATTTGGGGTTTCCAACCCCCCTTGCGAGTACGTTAACATAACGTTGGGGTAGAAATGCAGGCAGATCTGCACAAAAAAAAAAAATTTGCATAGCAATGTGTGCCAAGATCTGTGTCATGTGAGACACGGATGTTCACAAACGTACTGTAGTCAGAACTGTGGATCCATCTTCAGACACCTCAGGGTGAGAGGAGATACATTTGGCCCATTTAAGTAGAGCCATTTTGGGTAACAAAAAAGATAAACAGCTAGTTCTTACCTATAATGCATCTGGGTTATCTTTCTCAAACTCTTTTTCCATGCAAGATGAAAAGCAAATCTGAGAAAAATAACATATTCCTAAAAGCTTTAACTAAATGAATTTCGTACTGCGTGAGGCTAATTGGATTTCGTTTTATCTAGCACCAGCGTGATAGGGATGCATGATCATGCAGAGAGCCCTTAATGCTACATTTGTCCCCCAGGCCTTTCCATCATTACACCCAGGATATTTAGACATTCTGGTGACTCTATTAGCCACAGATACATCTGCTAACCTTCACCGTGATGGCAGCAGGAGTCTCCTTCACCACCATCTGTTTAACTATTAAGGTTCTGGTCATCATGGGATCCTCCAGGTCTACACTATCCAACGCAGAATAATCTCTGAACGGGCATCCTGTAAGTAGAGTGAATCTCAAACATAAAAACCAAACAACTCTTTACTGGTCCAGTAAATGGGGACGCGGATAAGCTCCAATGCGTGCACCAATGCCGATTCCCTGAGGCTACGTGACTGTGTCTGCTTAATGTTTGGACCGGGAATAATACCCTTGCTAATTGCGTGCTGTAACAGCCTGTGTGGTGATAGCTGGCATCTGAGAGTTAGTGGGGAAGATTTGAATGTAGATACTATGACACTGGAAGGGTACATTCCACAAAGCTTATTGTAAATGCATTCTAATTACACCTCATCTAGTGTCTGTTCGTGTGAAAAGGCCTGAGCTGTCAATCTGTTTTCACTCATTTATATACAAAATTATGCACATGCATTAATGTACATACAGCATATTTGCATACATAGACACTAACACTACAGATAAACTCAAACATACTCTAACACATACACATACATATAAATATACACATACACAGACTCATACATTTGCATACCGAGTGGATGGCACTTAATTTACTAACTTGAGAGTCAAGCACAGTTAAGTTTCCAAAGTGTGTGCGGCATTTAGCTTTTTGAACTAACACTGAGTGAGGTGATACAGGAGATGGTGGTGTGGGGAGGGGGGCAGGGGTGGCAGTGAACAACATGTGGTAGAAGCAGAGAGGAGGAAGTGTGTAATCGGTGGTGACACAGCGTAGGCCCGCAATAAGCTAAGTTTGGTGACAAAAACACAATAGGCGATGGCTGAGGCACTGTAATTAGCATGACTCGCTGACTACTAGAATTGTAAGAAGCATGCATTTTAAATATACCCATCAAATGATAATGCGATCACCACCCTTAATATCTTGCGCACAGCCCCCAACAAGAACAACCCGTCGACAAATCAAACAACACCCAATGAACGAGGTGCTGAAATATATGACAGCTCTCCAAGCACTGAAACATGGACAGGTGTGAGTGTAACCTGAGGAGAATAGACCCGCTTAGCTCTGTGCTCAGCCAATCAGTAAGCATTCATCATCCGTATAATAAGTGGTGAAATCAGCTTTGAAACAAACCCTCAGCTGCCAAAACCCAGCACAGACCTTGCATCAGCTTCTCCACACCCCAAAAGGTCAAGCCCCCCCCCCCCCCGTCATTATTTTGCCTAGAGTGATTTGAACTGCGTGCAATATGTCCCTGTTACCCCCGGCCAAATCAACACTCGAGGACTTCTGCACCCCCAGGGAACCTGCAGAGTGTTAAAACCTACAGGCACGGCACCACAATCTCGCCAGGGGTAGCCCCCCCCCATGCCTTCCCTGGCCGCCGTTCCGTATACCTTTCACCCTAAATGAGAATATATCAACAACAAAGACACTGCCACGGGCAACACTGCCTAGGCTCCAAACTCATTTTCACTGTGTCACGGGTTCATGCATAATTATTCACTCCATCGACCTGTGAGACTCGCCGAATGCATTCTTTACATCGTCAAAATTGGAAAAAGAACTTCCCCCGTGTGTGGACATGGGCCAATCCCCTTGCTGCTTCGCCACCGTTAAAACACCGGTGCAGTGTCGAGGAGTGCCATTACCAAACATGAAAGCTTGACACTCTCAGGTGTGTCGTCGTCCCCAACCCTACACATGCTTCACGCTACATTGCTATTTGCAAATCGTGTTCTCGTTCAGGGCGCTCCTCGATTCATATTTCATTCTCTGGTGCTGGAACACGAAACCAATTAATTTAAACTTAATTTAAACGAGTTTTCTTAATAGTCGCGGAAACACAAAAGGGCGTTCCATCCAAGAAACCAGGTCACATAGTTTGATTTGAATAATTACAGCAGACTATTGAGAGCTGATACGCATAATCTGAAACTCAATGTATCGAGCCAAGACTACAGATGAAAGTCGTAAAGGAGGCGAGAGAAAATACAATGAAATAAACACTGGGTTAGTTACGCAGATCGAATTCCCATTCCTGCTCACCAACAATTGTTTTTTGACAGATCGAGCCGTGAAGTCACATGTTCTAATCATTACAGCACCACATTGATTCCCTGTGGGTATACACGCATGTGTGTGTGTGTGTGTGTGTGTGTGTGTGTGTGTGTGTGTGTGTGTGTGTGTGTGTGTGTGTGTGTGTGTGTGTGTGTGGTGTGTGTGTGTGTGTGTGTGTGTGTGTGTGTGTGTGTGTGTGTGTGTGTGTGTGTGTGTGTGTGTGTGTGTGTGTGTGTGTGTGTGTGTGTGTGTGTGTGTGTGTGTGTGTGTGTGTGTTTGCATATGTGTGTGTTGGTGTGTGTTAGAGCTATTAAGTTCTGGTTGGTTGGTTGGTTGTCGATATGCATTTGTTCGACCAAATACTCATTGGTCGGATAATCGCTGGTGGTACTTTCATTATGAAATAAACGCTTCCTAGTCCATTATTTTAGGAGAAGGAAATATGCAGGCTGATGTATTATATTTTTTAGTGATTAATTATCAATAAAAATAATATTCAAAGCTCCGTAGTTTCTGTGATAATAATAACGGTATGGTTTTATAGACTTTAAGAATTCTAGGAAGTCAAACCACGGAAATTCAAACCACTCTCTACCGACCGTTTGATTTTTTAAACACGCTAAATTTAAGGGTGACTACTGACAGCATCTGGCAACATGTGGTAAAAAAGAACGACAAAAAAGTAAAAACTGTAGGCCTAGTTGTTTTTTTTCATGTTGTCTGCATGCTCTGCCAACTTTCGTGTTTATCACCCTGTAGGCTTTGAGTGTGAACCTATCAGACTGGGTACCTCGGCACCCGTAGCAGCATCAACCATTGGGACCCAATACATAAAAGCACAGAACCAGACACAGAATCCAATGGTCCGACTCTGCTCGGTGCGGCCCTTAGTAGCTAGCAGGGTGTGACCCGCTTCACGCGCTGACCCCAGTAAGCACATAGCCCTGCGTTTTGTGACGCCTTCAGACACCTTCCTCCCACGTGTCCAATTGTATTGGACGCATTATCATGTGGTCAAGGGATTGTGTGAAGGCTTGCGGTGTGGTGAAGGGACGAACGTTGAACTTCGGTCAACTTTTTTAAATGTGAGGCTAGTGCTTGTGATTTGACAATCACCATTTAGTGATAACTACTGGACCATACAGACTGAACAGCCAGCCTGTAACATAGAAGCTCTGCCCTTACTAAGTCAGACTCTTGACCATGAGCAGAGCTGAAACCAAGTGACTTACTCCAAAGTAGCGCTTACAGGATAGTAAGGCTACCCAGGTAGAGTAAGAGTGCATGCACTACTACTACTTATTAAGGTAAAAGGAGAGATAATTGTGCAGCTAATTTATTTTTCAAGAACTTTTTATAATTTCTGCCAACTCTATGACCAAACAATCGGTCGTAGAGTTGGTTGAATTTCCGTCAACCAAGATTTTCTTAGGTTGACTACAGCCCTAGTGTGTATGTGTGTGTGTGTGTGTGTGTGTGGGGGGGGTTAAATGAGAGGAATGCTACAAGATTTTATCGACCCTAGAGAGTGTAGCAATCAGCCGCCTTCCACATAGATTGGGGGAGGGGGGGCTGTGGGTCTTTCCCTGGCTAACGTTTATCAGTGGATGGTCCAAGTAATGTGACCTCCGTGATCTTGTTTTTTGGTAGGTAATGAATCCCTGGGGACCAGAGTGGCCCCGCCGCATTAAATCCTCCCAGCTGTGGAATGCATTGATTGGTGCAGTGGTCCTCTAACCAATCCATCCTGGAAAATGAATGGCTATGCTGGAGCACGGAGGGACCGTAGGAAAACATTAGTGAACGTGGTGACATTAGTGTCACACCGGCAACAGAAAATGTTTTGTGTAAGCCGTAAACACCATATTAGTCCTGCAGATGGGCGCCTGGGATGTTGATGAATCACCCCGGTCATGTTTGGCTACTGAAAGGCTCGTTGCTTTTGTGTCTTTGACCCGGTGGACTAGTGCAGAATACTGTAAGCTCCAGGCAACGCTCCACCTTCTTTGGTTAGTACGGACTGGAATTAGTTACACTCAGGACTGAAACTAAGGATCATGTGGATGAATTGAGGGATAAAAATGTATAAATCTTTCATGTTAATTTTTGGCCTATAATGGGCAGGCAAGATAATACTGTAATTTCATTATATTTTAAAAGTTATATGCACTGCACAGTTGTGCCATTTAAACTGGTTTTGAAGATCGAATTAGTTGTGGTGTGTATTAAGATAAAGCAACAATTCTCGAAAGATTCTCAGAAATGTTGAATCCCATTGTTTGTCTATGTTATTATAGACTTTGACACTAGAAGCTAGTTAGTTTATATATTTTCAAAATCTGTTACACCATAAAGGGACAATTCACAACTACACCACTATACCGTAGCTAGAACCTTACTAGACGTATCGCGCTTGACAATACTTGAGTGTTCAGCATGCACCATTATGACGTATATGCCATATTGCCACATACCACAAGACACACACACAAACACACACACATACACACACATAAAGGGAGCTCTCTTCATTCTCCTGCAGTCATTTCATCTTCATGTTAGAAAACGAAACCCTCCCAAATGAAGTAGCTTTGGGCCCGATGTGTGAGTTGACCTATATGAGAGAAACCAGCCAAAGAGAGACAGAGCGAGGAGAAACATTGCTATCACTCTGTTATCAACTGAGAAAGTGAGTGTTTTTTTTTCAATGCCTCCAGTTTGTCAGCCCGCACAACTGCAGTGGGGGTATGAGGAGGTGCCGAGGCGAGAGGTGAGAGATGCATTGCAATTCTCTGTTTCGCCGCAATCACAGAGCCCCCACAGCCGTGCCAAATCAATTACACAGTGGTGTGGTGCTGTATGCTCTCCTCTACGGAGTATGCTCCTTTCTCTTTGTTATGCAGACAACTGGCTGTGAAAGCCCTGGAGGAGAGACTATGGAAAGACTTTGGCCCGTTTATTTAGTTTTTGTTTAGATTTTTTGGTCCATGTGCAGATATTTCAGGAAGGTTTATCCTTCAATTGGGTTGGTTTGCTTTTCAACAGTTTTTTAAATGTCATTAATATTCAATCATATTATTTTGCATTCAAAACTAATAGAAAAAGCTCCATGAAGCGAAAAAGGAGAATAGTCATCTGAAGCAGAGGATATTTTAAGACCATGAAAACATTTTTTCTCTGTAATAGCGCTGTGCCCTGTAGCAAGGCAGGAGGGAATTACAGATCACCATAGCCAGAAGGCTCTCGCACAGGAGCCCACAGCAGCATAATGAGCATGCTAAGAAATATTTAAGTTACACAAAGAATGCTCAACACACATCGTGCACACACACACACATACAACACACAAATCGATACATAACAATCCGAAACACAGTCATATGGTTGGGTTACAGGTTAAGACATATGCATCACAAGTGCACACACCCACTCTCAACACAACTCAACACATGTTCACCCACTCTTGCTCAAGAAGTGCACGTTATGTAGCCTTTTGTGTTAATGCACAGTAGAGCAGAAACCTATGCAAGATTCTACACTGGCATGAGTCCCACTGTGCTTAGAGGTATCTATAGGCCTACTCATCCATTATATATTGTATGAAAAATTCATATTTTGTATTCAAGATGTAAAATCTATGTCTTCTACTGTCTTGTTGTACTGTGTGTCACACGGGTTATGATATTTAGGTTAAGATAACCATGGTTCTGCAAAACCAAATGTCAATAATATTGTCTTCAATCTATTTTCTTTATTCATATATATGAATTAAAGATTTGATGAATGTTTATTAAATAAAATACATTCAATGTGGCACATGAATCAGGCTAATTTAACCAACTCTGACAAGCCATGAATTTCAAAATAGACATTGCAACATAGATATAGAAAGCTGTAAATTGGAGTGCATAACTTAGCCTATATTGAATACTGTAATGGTTGTTGCCTCCAGTGAGAAAAAAAACGTTGCTACTGAACCTTATGAGAGATCAAATATGTAATGATGTCAATAATCGTGTCAGTGTGTATCGATAATGCTCCCTTTATAACGTTGTATTCTATTAATTTACTGTGTAGTGAATAGCCAGACGTTGCTGTATCTATCTGTTTCTGCTGGATTTTAAAAGTGTTCCCAGCGCCCATTGCACCACACCCAATTGAACAATGTCAAGTGCCTTATGAAGTAATGACAAACTACAGAAATGTATATCGCATAGCCTACTGAAGTACTATTGGGTTTGTTTATAACACGTTAATATTGGTCTTTTATGGTAAAAAAAAAAAAATGCCTATTCACATTTGCATGCACTTTGCCTCAAGAGAGACACCGGCCGACCAACTCCCAACGGTCGATGTGGCACGCGACTCTCAAGGCGGGAAAGGGGAACACTGAATAGCCAACCAAGCGATGCGCTAGGATGCTTCATCTAACCTTAAAACTCGTTCAAGTGTAACCCCTACCCAAGTTTATCACTACGAAGACACTAGCTCTAGGGCGTCGATATAACCCCTCTCCCCAGAAATCAAGAAATTGTTTGAATATATTACTATTCATAAGCCTAGTTACTACACGGCTTGCATAGCTTTACTCCAAGTGCTGAATCTCGTCAACGCTCACGGATCCAGACCGAAAGTCTGATGCAGAGGCACGGCGACACGAGCGACTCTGACTTACCTGCATGACACGGTGATTTCAACTTTGGTGGCCGGTATGCTGCCCGTTATGGGATCGAAGTCACAGACTGTGGCCATGGCCTCCAGTTTGTCCATAACGTCTCCCTCCATATGTGCGGGAGACCCGGGACTGCTCCCCGGTTCGCACAGCCTCGCCACAAGTGTGTTTCCCCGAGAGCCGAGAGTGATGAATGGAGTGGAGAAAAGGCACGGAGAGAGAGTGTGGTCAGATGTTTGAAGTCATCTCCACCGGAGTGTGATCACCATTAACGCCGGTTCAATTTGGAACCAGCTAAAATCTGCCAATTGACTTTGAGATTAGAAAATTGCGGGGAGGTCTGTGCGTGAACTTCGCAGTTTACATGCAAGGACTGGTGTGGTCTCTCCTGGTGGTGGAGGGTTTGGAAACTCTCCGCCCGCTCTCCCCCCTCCTCCTCCCGAACTCCACCCACTTTCTGCATTCTTTCACATGCGGCGGTGACTTCTACTCACACATACATTACAACGTTTGACAATTATCGGCGTATTTTATTCCTACGCGGGACCCATGAAAAGCTAACCCCTTCGTCGAAGCATATACAGTCTTATTTTTTACAAACGTCCGACGAAATGAATATGGATAAAACGACCGCGGTTTAAAACTAATTTTCTGTCTGTGCACAATCAGGACCTGGACAGCTCCGCGCTATAGGTGCTTTTACTTTGAAGTTGTCGTATCAATTGAAATGCCATATCATGGTTATATGTCGACTCAAGGGTATATTATGACATATTATATACGTATATTATTGCAAACTATTTCGATCCTCTAAGTGACCTATTTATTCGTTAACTAGAGTGAAATTGGAGTCTCTATTCGTTCGTTAACTAAAACGAAAGTGGAGTCTCTATTTGCCTCGTTGTTTATAGACGCCAAAGCCATCGTGGGTCCTGTGTGGTTGTAGACACATCTGAAACATCTATGTGCACACGGATCTGTTTATACAGGGCAGCAATAGGCTATACTTCTCCGAATACATCAGGCAATAACATTCCTCGGGACTTTCTATTTTTGTGATTGTTCTCTCTGCATATAAGCCTACTGAGAATTTGTTTAACATAAACAACAATGCAAAAAACTGTATCCCCTTAGTGATGTAAGCAACGTTATGGTCGAATGGAAATTATAATAAATTAACCACTCCGACATCTTTTTTACGTTGCCACGTCACCTCGACTTATTCATAAATTCTGAAGCTCTTAACTGCTTGAACTTTCTTAATGCATGCATTGGCCATAGAAAAACGCCTAAATAATGTAAGCAAAAAGTACACAATTAAAATTGGGTAAGTACACAGTACACACCTGCATATTCACACACACACATAAACACACACACACACACACACACACACACACACTTTCATAAATAAGTGCACATATAAGCAAATCAGGCCCCTTCCATTAAACCACGAGTTCCCCAGGCAATCCATCACACTCCAGGTGGCCCAGTGGGCCTCCGCAGGCATTGTGGGAGGGCTGAACAGGGTGGAAATGCACCACTTACCATGCACATGGGATCCATATGTGCAAGCTGATTGGGAGGTCAGTGCTGCTCACGGCTCCTGGATGCACGTACACTCTACTTCATGATACCCTGCATAATTAGGACCCTTGGTGCCATCGAGGAACACACTATTCAAAGCTTCCATTAGACGCCCAACCCCCACCGCACAGCCTCTCGTTTTTCCTCTCTCCTCAGGTCACACCAAGGCGGGGGCGGGGGGAGGGGTGGGCGGACTGGTCCCTCTCCCCTGCCTGGGGGAAGGTGTAATTACACAGGACCTCGTTTGGGTCTCAGCGGGGGGGTGTTGCCAGCGTGAACGGTTTTAGTGGCCTTCCTTTCCCAGAGCTGAGACCAACTAGCCCTTAGAAGTATGCAAGGATGGATAAAACCCCCAGACCCTCTGGATGAAGTATTGATAGCCTTTAAACCTTACCATGGGAATCGAAATGTCCGGGAACGGGAATCTTAAGAGCTCAGCTGCTGAGGGCAGACTAACAAAAATGATTAATTAAGAATTATATATATATATATATATATATATATATATATATATATAATATATATATATATATATATATATTATATATATATATATATATATATATATATATATATATATATATATATATATATATATATATATATATATATATATAGCAGTAACTTACCTTTCTAAAACTATACGTTTTATGTTGCCTCTCCAATCGTCGGTTCAATGCATACAGTGAACACTGTATTGCCTGAAATCTTCTGACACATTTCTGTGCAGGTTTTACAGTCCAGTGGAGTCATACCTTTATCCCCCAGTCCAGGTCCAGAAACCTTGGGCAGAAGAATGAAATACAGAAACCAAGAGAGCGTGGATTTGAGGAGAGGCTTAACCCAAAGACCTCTCCCTTCTGAAGTGGAAAACAGAGAAAATGCTCTGCCGGTATCCATAATGTAGAAGAGTAGCATCGAGGAAGAATTCTTTGCAACTCGCCAATGTCAAATAATACTGTCTTGCATTGATATGTATACCACAAAACAACTACATTGCAGGATATGTTCTTTCTTGTTTTATGTTATAAATCGATAAGGCCCCTTTGCTTATGGAAATATGAAACCTGTTTATTTACTCATTTACTTATTCTATGCTGAGCGCTAATCCCTCCGGCAAGATGACACCCCATACACCTCTTTACAGAACAGCAGTCTGCGCTTTGAACATTGACGCAGTGCCGCAGGCAGTACAGATAGGGGCCCGTAATCCAGATCGCTTGAGAAGTATTGGGAGCCTCACTATACAATATGCTTAACTGCTCCATTGCTCTGTTGTATTGCCTGGCTTAGTGACAGGAAAAAAGGGGGGGAACGACAAAGATCCAGCTATTGAAGACCAATGGACCATCCACATACTCGAAGGAAGGCAAAGCTGGGCTCTGGCTCATTCATCTTGCAATTGACGGTTGTCAACCACACTGCTTTAAAGAAAGCATCAAAGCATCAGAGGAGGGGGAAAGGGTGTGTGTGTGTGTGTGTGTGTGTGTGTGTGTGTGTGTGTGTGTGTGTGTGTGTGTGTGTGTGTGTGTGTGTGTGTGTGTGTGTGTGTGTGTGTGTGTGTGTGTGTGTGTGTGTGTGTGTGTGTGTGTGTGTGTGTGTGTGTGTGTGTGTGTGTGTCTGTGTGTGTGTGTGTGTGTGTGTGTGAGCGTGGTGTGTGTGTGTGTGTGTGAGTGTGTGTATGTGTATGTGAGTTTGTGTTTGTGTTTGTGTGTACGTGTGTGTATCTGTGAGTATGTGTGTGTGAGTATGTGTGTGCATGTGTGTATGTGTAGCAGTGCTCATCATTCAGACCGTGTTACAGAGAGTTAATCCCTCTCCCTGATTGAGCGGTGGTAGCGTGCATAGCCTCGACTCCTGTCACGGGAGCAGCATGGTGTGTCCGTTCATGTAGGCGGCAGAAAATAGCCTTGTTTCAGTGTATTAACACAGCTCCGCATCACTGTCTTACTGTGAGTCCACTGAATTTATGACATATGTGACTCGCTTATGTGTAATGGACAATTGGCTGTCAGCGAATGTCAAGCATAAATAAAGTGTTGCTAGGGAATTAAACCAAAGACTGCAAACAAAAAATCTTTAAATATAATTTTAAGACAGATGTAGTGCATGCTAGTATTTCATAGTTGAGGTTTGAAATAAAATATTAAAGATTGTTGCATAAATGTTGGTGATTTTTTCAGGACAGGATCATTGAAATCGCTTTTTGATAATAAACAAATCTGTGTGTTTATTGAATGCTGTCTTGCATGTGGAAAGCAGAAGCTTTCATCATTCCGCACTGTGATTGCAGAAATGCCTCTACATTTTAATAAAAAGAAATAATATTGTAGGCACATCTCATATCCTCTAACGGATTTACTGGCTAGCCACATGTGACAGCTCGGAGGATTCAGCCGAAGAGCCCGCCGAATGGAACGACCGTGAGATTGGTTCAGAAATGACAGGCACCTTAATTCTAAGTCTGCAGCATACAGGTGCCTCAACTTTGAACCCTGCCAATCTAAGTCAACCAAAGGGTACCAACGGTGATGTCAAGCAAGACAGCACACTCCACCATGCATGCAATGACAACGCCAAACCAATATTTAACCAAGACTGACAAAGTTGCGCCATCCAGTAGATACACGTTCAAATGGCAACCAACCACAGATTTCGCATGAAAGCAATTAAATGGATGTGATCTGTGAAATCTGCCGGTAATGTGGTCGGTGGGTAGAAATGAATGGGTGGAGAGAATACAATAAAATACAATTTCTTGGTGCAATGAATGAAGAGCAGCTGCCGGGGGAGCGCCTCATTACACTCTGCACATCCGTTTGCTCCGAGCAAGACCGGCAAATGGTCAACAACAGGTTGTGATGCATGGCTCCCGGTCCGCTCTGGTCGGACCGGGAGGGTTTCCAGGTAATTTCATTGCAGGTTGATGCTTCATATTTGAAGTTTGGTGATGTAGAACTAACTCTGCCTGGCCTCAGATGACGCACACACACACACACACACACACTCATGTCCGGAGGAAACACAGAACCACCCCTCCCTACAGCCTGCCTGTTTCATCTCCTTCTCTGCAACCTTTCTTAGCAGGCCACTGTGTCACTTCATTCAAATGCCAAGATGTCAGCAGCAACCTACCCAAAAAGACGAGCCATCGTCAATGATTCCTTCAGTGGAGGAATAGGAGACTTGTATGTACTGGAGTAATCAGGATTGAGGTCAATTTTCTTTTCCTTGTGAGGGATTTTTAAACAACATTAGACTTGCAACAGACTCTCCCCTCCTGGCTTGCAGACAACAGTATGACCTATATCCAGCCATTCCTGAGCATATCGTCCCCATCATTATCATCATCATCATCTATATATTCAATCGGGTCACTCTTAATCAGGAGAACCTCAAGTGGAGCCTTAAACCCTTTTGATGAGCCGCCATCATCTTAAATGAGAATACTGTTCACATTGGCACCACCATCCCTGGTTTTTCTTCTTTTAAATATATCTGTATAACATGAGGCAACTGATATGTACCATTACTGCCCTGCTCTGTGAAGTGGGAGTAGTGTATGCTTGGTAAGTTCATTTATTTTATTGGCAAAAGTCCTTCAGGACATACATCATTAACATTGTATGCATGAGGACATCTGCTAAGGTCTATAAGGTATCACTAATATGTATGGAGACAGATATTATTGTATAATATTGTTTCAATGTTTAATATACAATGCTGAATGTACACTTTGTTATTGTTGCAATATTCTTGCTGTTCCTGTATAGTATCCCGTCAAGATTACAATTAATGTAAATATGCCTGCATCTGGGTATATGTTTTTGTGTGTATTATGTGTATCAAAACCAATGAATGTGGTTTATACAACCATCTATACAGAAATTGCAAAAAAAAAAGTTCAAATGGTATCAAATTGGTGCTAATTCAGAAGAAACTGCAAGATGTAAAGGCTTTCTAATGAAAATGTTCTCGGGAAACATTGGCTGAAGTCTAATAATAACAGATAATCCACATTATCTTCATCTTCATCTTCCTTATTACCATCATCAACATCTTTTAATTAAGTATTTTACAGCTATAAATCAGTGATGAGGAACACTCTTTCATAAATGATGATTGTGCCAGAGCATAATCTAACAGCATAAATAATGCCAGTGCTCTTCAAACATGTTGCCTAAATGATTGCCAGATTGTGTCTTTGACATATAATCGTGAAGAAATATTTTCACCAGGATCTTGTCTCGGATATTTTACGTTAATGGAAAAAAAGTTCTAGACGGTATAGCGATGAAAACACATACGATTCACAGAAAACACAGACAGCATACAAATTGGAAGGTCACAAGAAGACCTATCCGATATTGTGTCCTCTAAATCTTGCCCATTAACGTGATGTATTTGTAATCATTAACCAGCTGGTTTTATAAAGCCTTTAGCCACCAGATGTCACTAATTGTTATTCTCCTAGAGGACAGCTATTTCAATTAAACTATTTAATCTCTTAATTAAAACCAGAATTCCAATTAGTATACCATAGTTCAGATAATTAACATCGACGACAAACAGAACACAGATCTCTTTTACACCAGGGACTTTTTACAACTAAAGCTGAACTTCATAACGGAAACAAAAGGATCTCTATCACAATCATTAATCCTTGCCACTCCTGTGATGATATTGTTCCAAACTAGGGGGAGCAGAGAAGGAAGAGACAAGCCAGAGACGTGTATCCACTGAGCAACTCCCCCTTTTCACCCACCGAGGGAAGGGAGTTGCATCTTTCAGCTGTTTCCTTTTTCCTTTCCCAGAGCTATATCCATGCAAATCAGTATGTTATCCCCCTGCTCTCTCTCTCTCTCTCTCTCTCTCTCTCTCTCTCTCTCTCTCTCTCTCTCTCTCTCTCTCTCTCTCTCTCTCTCTCTCTCTTCTCTAATCTCTCTCTCTCTCTCTCTCTCTCTCTCTCTCTCTCTCTCTCTCTCTCTCTCTTCTCTCTTTCTCGCTCTCTCTCTCTCTCCATAATTTTCTCAGAGCTATATCCATGCAAATCATTACGATATCCCCTGCACTCTCTCTCTCTCTCTCTCTCTCTCTCTCTCTCTCTCTCTCTCTCTCTCTCTCTCTCTCTCTCTCTCTCTCTCTCTCTCTCTTCTCTCTCTCTCTCTCGTCTCTTCTCTCTCTCTCTCATCAATTCTCTCTCTTCTAATTCTCAGCTATCATCCAGCAAGCATATCGATGATCCCCTGCACTGACATCTTCCTCTGCACTCTCTCTCTCTCCTCTCTCTCTCTCTCTCTCTCTCTCTCTCTCTCTTCTCTCTCTCTCTCTCTCTCTCTCTCTTCTCTCTCTCTCTCTCTCTCTCTCTCTCTCTCTCTCTCTCTCTCTCTTCCTCCCTCTCTCTCTCTCTCTCCATCATTTGAATGGAAAGGAAACAGACCGTAATGTTGAAACATTACCACTGCACACCGGACTACAAAAGTGATGCCTGCCACCTATAGTTCCCAGAGGAGAGGCCAGGGATCGTGACCGCCTGCCTACCGAGAAGACCCGCAAACCGCTAGGGTCCCACCATGGAGAGATAACCCCCCTAATACAGGCCCTCCACCAAACCCAATAATATCAACCCCCATCCGGTTGCATAACCTCCCTCTCTGAGCACGCCGGAGCAGGGTGCTCCTAATTGGTGATTGTATAACGGGGAACCGTATTGTGTGTCATGGGATCTTAACCCCTCTCTCTCTCTTTCTCTCGCTCTCTCTCTCTCTCTCTCTCTCTCTCTCTCTCTCTCTCTCTCTCTCTCTCTCTCTCTCTCTCTCTCTCTCTCTCTCTCTCTCTCTCTCTCTCTCTCTCTCTCTCTCTCTCTCTCTCTGGAGCCATCCATATGTATATAGCTCTATATGTATAGAGCTATATAGAGATACTGTATATACATACCTACATAACATCTCCATACATCGCACATGGCAAGAGAGTATGATATATGTACCCATGAGCCCAGAACCCTTTCTAACCCCCTCTGCGTCGATCCCTGGATAATGAAGTGGTACTGCTCCTTGACAGCCAAGCCCTCCTGTGGTCTGGGCCTGTGCCCCTTAGTGGCAGAGCAATGCTCACAGTGTGAAGGATGCTCCCGGCATCGCGTGGCCATCAGGGGCTGGCCCATCACAAAGACAGCAGGACCCTGGAGATCTGATGGGCCGACGCGGACCCATGGAGAGCCCAGGGACGTCATCAGCGGATAGAAGCTCACTACCGCCGGAATGAGGAGGAAGAGCCCTATCCCATTGTACAGATGCCTGTGATGATGCTACTAAATGACAATGGCGCAGAAAATCCACCTTCTGTTACTTTAAAGATCTGCCAAGAGATGGTTGGGTTTATGAGCACAGAACCTTTCCAATGTCTACTCTTAAAGGACAAACCTGGCATGGTTATTTCATTTCGTTATCACTTAAACCCCCCCAATTTAACAAACAAAAGCGGCCATGTTTCTTCTGCTGCTCCTAAGCACCAACTGTCTAGGGTACAGCAGATAGACGCCTCTGTGTTTTGGGATTTCCATTGTTGCCTGAAAGTACTTTAAAACACAGTCCTAGATCTGCTGAGGGGCTTTGGGAAAATACATCCATAGTAAGGCCCAAATGGCCCTAATACACCTGCGTTGAGACACATCCATTTAGAGGAAAATGGAGATTTCATTGTACTTTTGGATTTAATGACAAAATGACGCATGATATTCCACATGCAATTCACTTTTGTTTCTTAAGAGAAAAACTGAACTGTGACCACCTTGTCCTTTAAACATACCCTGACGAAATTAGCACTTCAGGGCTTCTTGCTCAGATGATATTTCCAAGTTAAAAAAAATAAAAGCCAGTCAGTGAGTCAACCGCCTAGATGTAGTAATCAGCAGCAACCCAAAGACACAACTCATCAAGGGAATCAGCTGAGCTCCACAAACATGGCCTCAATAATGTCCCACTTACATGAACCATGGATTTCTTCCCCCCACTAATTACTAATCACCTTTGGGTGTTGTTACCTCTGTTTGGATTCATGACCTCAACACATACAGCAAGACTGGGCTCAGAAAATATGAAGCATTAATCAAGCATGACTGGGAATCGCTATAATCTACGCATGTATAAACAAGTGTATTGCAGGGAGCTACACACATACTAACAACGCACTCAATGAGTTATCATTAAGCCATCGAGGAACTAATGTCGCCGTTCGCTAACGTATTGCTGCAGTTAGAGCTTTGTGTGATGAAGAGCTCTCATTTGCGGGTGAAATGGGGCAATTATTTGCCAAACAAACGGTGTGGCGTTGTGTGATCGGGAGCACTGATATTTCCTTTCTAGTAAAATCCATTTCTCTTGCACCTTAACAGTTATGATGAATCATGTCAGAATGAGCAAAGCATTAATCCTTTAGGACCCGTTGGGGAAAAAACACAATTTGCAATGCACGTACGGTATAAAAAGTTTTTTTCTTCACCGCAATGGAACCGTGTAATCAGTTGAGGGGATAGTTTCTTAGCTGGCCCAGCAGTTTTTGCAAGAGGCATTATCAAACCATTTCCCACTCGGATCTGGCTGTGGCTTCTCTCTGTGACATCACCATCAATCACCGTATTGATGGCGTGATTTCTTTTCTCCTTTGCACGGCACATTCTGTCTTCATAAACAAAACGTGTGTGTCTCTGTGTGTGTGTGCGTGTGTGTGCGTGTGTGTGTGTGTGTGTGTGTGTGTGTGTGTGTGTGTGTGTGTGTGTGTGTGTGTGTGTGTGTGTGTGTGTGTGTGTGTGTGTGTGTGTGTGTGTGTGTGTGTGTGTGTGTGTGTGTGTGTTTGTGTGTGTGTGTCTTGGCATCTTCAGAGAAAAAAGTGAAAAATAAATAAATAAATGCCTTTTTTATGACAAAGTGAGATAGGATAGGGAAAGGGGTTGAAGGGGATTAAACCCCATCCAACACAAGTGGGGAAAGGATTGTGGGGCTGAGCGAGAATCTCACAATCCAATTTAGAGCACAACTTCCCCTCAGTAGTGTCAATGTCGCCTCATCACTTTTTCCTTCTTCCCATTGTATTGTCTTCTGCAATGTTACATAACTGGCAGAGGATCTGCCTCTCTCCCTACACACACACACACACACACACACACACACACACACACACACACACACACACACACACACACACACACACACACACACACACACACACACACACACACACACACACACACACACACACACACACACGCGCGCGCACACACACACACACACACACACACACACACACACACACACACACACACACACACACACACACACACACACACACACACACACACACACACACACACACAGCCAAATAGGGACACGCATGAACACAGACACACACAAAGGCGTATTTGTGCGTCGATATTACCTCAATGTAAACCTAATGCAGGATTGGCCGGTTAACCCGCCAGCATTGACAGAGAAGTAATTACTTCCCGGTGCTCATCCTAAGGAATAACAGAATCAGAATATGCACACACAAAGGTGTATGTCAGGTTGCACAGGATGCTCCACAGCCATATTGATGATGTTGGCATTTCAAAAGGGCATCTGCAATCATGATTGAGAAGACGGGCGACATCAGATGAAAGCTTGCTAAAGAGGGAGGGTTACATAGATCAAAACTCAGAGCCTCAGCGCTTTGTATGCCACAGGGTATACAGCTGAAGGCAGGTCCAGGAATGCCCGCTTTCTACCAACACGATGAATAGCAGTCTTTTTCCTGGCTGTTTAACCTCAGAGATTAAGTGTGACAACCACAACCGAAGGATGTACATGCACACTATATCATACTTTTTTATCTGTAATGGGCACGTCCATACTGATGCAGTCACAGGTTTGTATACACTTGGGGGATGCATATTTGCATGCACACACACACACATACACATACACATACACATACACATACACATACACATACACACACACACACACACAAGCACGCAAAGACGCATACACACACACGCACACATACGCACACGCACACACACGCGCACAAGCAGACACACACACACACACACACAGACACACACAGACAACTTCTTTCCCAGAACTTAATTACTAGTGGTACAGGTGCCAGACCATCAAGTTACAATAGCAGAAGATTGTGATTTAGAAGTTTAAATATGAAACACAATGCCAAGAGAGAACTGGTTGATTCATCCACCCATGATGCAAGCCTACCCAAAAGCATTGAGAGGCCAAATTCTTTCGAAAGCACCTTGCCCCACTAAACATTCATAATATAAATGTCCGACATTTTATATGAACTATCCTTGCGTCACTGCCCGACATCAGAGCCATAGCCTACCACAGATAAAAGTAACTGAAAAGGACTCTGTGAGTGTTCAGATGTCTTGATATCTGCCCTCTTTCTGAAGCATCCATCATGGTAAGGTTAAGAATCTGAGCCAAACTGTGAGACACCAACCACAATTTATGTCTTGACAGTTTTCTTTGTCTCCCCGCTTATTCATCCGCAGTGTCCGATCCATCAAAGTGTTTCTAATGAGCGGGCCAACTTCATCACTCAACACGCTTATCAGCATACTGCCCCCTGTTTGGCAATCTCAGACTTGAAAAGGAGGATATTTATCAAAATCCACGCGTACAAAGAGAAGCCCGCTGATGTATTTGCCATGTTCTCATTTACTTGTTTTTTCCTCCCCAAGAGAAATCCCTCTCACGAATAACTCCCCATATTGCGAGACATCTCCGTTTCTAGATGTCCTGATGTCCCAGAGCTGTCACTGGCGGAGGACACTGCTCTCCCATTGTGCTCACCATTTGTACTCTCTCCTGGAGCTGGAAATAACAAGATGTGCTGGCCTGCTCAACCGGCTTGGACCCTGCTTGATTTCTCATTGTGTGTACATGTGTCTGTGTGTGTGTGTGTGTGTGTGTGTGTGTGTGTGTGTGTGTGTGTGTGTGTGTGTGTGTGTGTGTGTGTGTGTGTGTGTGTGTGTGTGTGTGTGTGTGTGTGTGTGTGTGTGTGTGTGTGTGTGTGTGTGTGTGTATATGTGTTGGTGTGACCGTGTGCATGCGTGTGTGTATTTGTGTGTGTGTGTGTGTGTGCTTGTGTGTGTTTTGTGTGTGTGTGTGTGTGTTTGTGTGTTTGTGTGTGTGTGCACTGGCATGTATTGCTTTGGTTGTGTGTGTGTGTGTGTGTGTGTGTGTGTGTGTGTGTGTGTGTGTGTGTGTGTGTGTGTGTGTGTGTGTGTGTGTGTGTGTGTGTGTGTGTGTGTGTGTGTGTGTGTGTGTGTGTGTGTGTGTGTGTGTGTGTGTGTGACTGTATGTGGGTCTATGTGGTAGGTGGGTCCAGCATGCACTCTGACCTGGAGCGTACAGGAGATGCTGTCCGCACGGCTCACTGACTGGCTAGGCACACAGCTGTTATGAAGAGGCCGAGAAGGTCAAGCATCAGGAAAATGACTTGCTGAGAGTGACATGGTCATGTTGGTAGAACAGCTTTGATACCTCTATTCGCTTGGCCCCTCTCCCACCAGCCAGACCATAATACTAACTCATTATAGTGGATGCCCTATCCACAGCAGCTTGCTGTGAATACTGATACCGATCATTAGGGAGCAAGGGTTGAATGCCAACATGCTTACTCTATATTCTTACATATAAACCGTTGACATTGGGGATGAACCCTGATCTCATAGGGTAGGACCCTAGCTACGTCAATCTGATGGCTGCTTTGTTGATTTCAGACACGGCCCAAAGATGTCCCCTAGATCAGATAGACACCGATGGGTTCCACTTTTCCATATTATTAATGCAAGGGGACTTTTGACGGGATACATTCTGTTGCAGGGATCTGCAGTCCAGGGGAATAGCCTTCTGCATTCATGAGTGAAGCTGTCAACTGAACAGAATGCCACTGGGCCATATTCACTTCATTTTGACTGTTGCTGATCAAATGAGCTCTACCTTCCTCTGAGAAAATCATACTTAGCAGTATTTCCCACCCTTCATTGACACAAACTACAAATGTTTTCCCATAGAGTTGGTATAATCCTGCTATTATTATTTAGAGGGTGTATTTAGTGCAATAACATAATTAATCAGCAAAAATCTATTGATACAATATTTAACTAACTGCACCAATATTCAAATCTCTGAGCAACCTTAATTTAAACTTGCACCATGTAAGTGTTCCCATTGGCAGCCTCTAGTGGCTGAACTTGTAGCTACAGTTATAGCTATAGTAGTTATAGCCGTTATAGACATATCATTCTGACGCATTTGAACGACTTCAAAAAACACGTTATTTACTACGGAGAGCAAAGCAACCAAGTTCTGTCTTCCAGCAGATAATGTATTCATCATGGCCATATTAAAAACCTAGATGGACTTGACGGGATGGGCGAATAAATAGCTGCAGTAGCAAAGATACATAGTGCAGGTTTAAGCACCAACTGGTAATTGCTCACATTCTCCCTAGGGGACATGGGCGCCCTTGGCTGGGAAGCCCTGGAATACGCCACTACTCCATCTGCAGGAATTATGATCAGCAGATGTAGTGCCACTCTCAGGAACACAATCAACCCAAGCTTTGGCTGAAACAAACACTGAAGAGGGTTGATGTGGGCTTGCAATCAAGCCAACATCTTTATTCAGCCCAACACAATGATAAATAAGGTTAATGCAATATTGTAGTCCACACTAAAATGATTTATGGATATTTTGCAACACATTGCAATGTCTTACCTGCAAAACCATATGAGGGTTTTGATGCATTGTTTGAGTTTGACCATAAATGTAATAAAGATGCCCCGGTTATTATACGAGTGCCAGGGGCCATTCTGCAGCCACTCAAATATTTGAATTATAGAGGGACCCCCGTGACATCCAAGAAAGTTGAACTCACACATTTAATTGGGTTAAGGGACCATTCATAAGCATTAATGCCGACACCGATGACACATCCACTTGACCTTCCCATCACTCAGTACTCGTCTCCTTAAGTGATGGACAGAAGGCATTGGTTCCTCAAGTGGCTACTGTTGGGTGAACACATCATGAAATATTGCAAGATGGGCCTTGGCCCTTTTTCCCAACACCATACTGTATGGTAGTTGGATGGTTGTTTAACACAGCGAAACAATCTGCCCTATTAGATGCAACTGCAACTGCATGCAACTGCATAATGTGCATAACGGGTGTTTATGCAGATGCATGCCGCTTTAGTGACGCTGAGAAACAAACAATGGGTTTTCTAATCTTAACATCTGCCAAACATCTCCAAACAGTCAGTGTGTGGGTGTCGCTGGATCAGGGGGACGCAGATCCCCGTTGTTATGAATGCCACCGCAGATACACAGGCAACATCACACCCCCACGCTTCCCTGAGTTTGGTTTATTGCTCTACCTTGCGCTGTGTGATTTATGGTGCCTTGGAGAATAGTTTGTGTCCTGTAATATTCCACTTCAATTTTGTTGTGCTGGCTTCATGTCCTAGCTTGTAGATGTCGTAAAGCAAATAAAGTTAAAATGCCTTGTTGCTGCCTCTTTGAGCAGCTGGCTCACTGAAATAAGTGAGTAGCACAAACCGTTTGATAAATTAGTTAGGCATGGCAGGAGGATTGAACTAGAAAATGAGGCTTGAATTAAAATAAGAGCGAGATGGAGTAGAGGCAGTTGATATGGTCCCTATACTTACACAGACTGGGAAAATCTATTTGTTTCCTCCAAGCTGCCCAATGGCATGCTGTTTTTTAATCATAGCAATTGGTGGAATAATGAAATAAATTATGCAACAATGCTCTATATGTGGCTGGGATGAAGAACCAGGGCAGGGGACAAATAAATGACTCAATAAATAAATACGTGAGATAGTAAAAACCAGGCCAATGTAGGCTGTGTGGCACTGTCTGGGGATCCAAGTCGTTTTATGTTCTTCATGTGGGTCCCCTCTGAAACTTTTATGAAACAAAGACACCTCCCTGCTCAACGTGAATTATGCTGGATAGACAGGAGGTTGACAGAGATATAACATTTGCTTTTCCTAGGGGTTCAGGAATTCAATCAGCGGTTTGCTATGTGCATATAAACACATTTATTCAGACGCCAACATTTGTTTCACTGCGAAAAGATTGGTGGAAACATTTCCTCTCCACGGCCTCACGTACCAGAGCCCCCCTCTGTGTGTGAGTGTGATCCCCCCGTTACGGAAGTGCCGAGCCAGACGACTCAGGGTGACTCTAAAGGTCCGCCAGCAGACTGGACCCCCGAGGCCAAAGGGCAGTCACCATAACCTCCCCTCCCTAAAGCACCACATTGTTCATGGGTGTTCTGATACTGCCTCCCTAGCCCCTTTATTGCATTTTTCTCCTTTCATGCTTTATATATATCCTGCTAACCCCCAACCACCACCCACCTACCTACCCTGCTGTGGTCCGTAGGCCCTCTTAGCCCCCCACACTGTGGGGGGGCACTCTGCCTTGACTGCCTGCTCCTTTCCTCAGTAACCGAGGGCCAGAAACACAACCCAGATGCCCCCACCCCCCACTTAGAGGCCCAGGTAGCCACGGTGATGGGTGCAAATGGGCCACGTGGTCAATTAGCCCTCTGCTGGTACAGCATGGCCTGGCCGGCACCGCTGATACTAACGATGAGTTCCCACAGAGGAATACAAAGACAGTTCATACCTGAGGTGTATCTTAAATAAATCAATATACTGTTATTGAGGTTCTCAATCATCTCCTTCAGTCCTCCGACAGCCCCCAGGCCCGCCGACTTACTCCTGCCCAGCGTGCACAGCCAGTAACTCACTCAAATCCAAAGCCAAGAAGAATCCATCATCGCAATTTTAGCATTGGTGATTATTTATACCGACGCTGTTGATGTCTAACAATGCAGTAAAGTCACTCTGATAGCATTCATAGCAGGAGAGATAGAGCACTCTGGCCATAGTGGTTTCTGTGTGATCTGCCTTCATGGGAGCACGCTCACCGCTCAGTATGTAAAAGGCTATGCAGGAGGGTCCGGATCACTATACTTTCTCTATGCAAATATCCACATTAACCATCCAATAAGCTGTTTCAAGCGGTGGTCCACGCTGCTGACTAAAGGTAATTAAACGAAATAAACCATAAAACATTGGCAAGTGAACAGTTTCCGGATCGTTAAAAGAAGTGAATAAGCGAAAAGAAAGGACTTAGCGTTACATTTTTGTTTAATTGGATCTAGTGCTGGCGTTGCAGTTATAGCGTGGCTCTACGGTCAGCGGTCTTTGCATCCATTGATAATTAATTACAATCAGTAAACATGGCGAATAACATGTTATATATCCGTCCTTAATATAGCCTTTATAACAAACAAGACTTTAAACTTCAGAGTGACACGCCCACCCAGCGGCTCATTCTGACTGCCTAACATCTTCAGAAGAGAGAAAAAATGTTCCATCTTACTCAATCTAAAGGGTTTATATTTTTGCACTGATTCTTATAGAGATGCCTTAATTATATTTGAGTAAATATAGCACTTATCATAATAAACACTGGTAAAGACCTTCTCCGTGTCAGGTTGCCAGACAGCGAGCTGCTGGGCTGGCGTCACCCCGGAGGTGTCTCCTGTCAGGTCACCGTGGAGAGGACGGCTGGAGGCTGCTGTCCGTTGTGCTGAAGCTGTCAGGACCCAGTCTAGCAGAACATGGGTAGCATGCGCGGTACAACTAATTGAAGTAGGGTACACTATTACAGATGTTTAAATACATTTGCCTCCTTTTGTCAACAGGGGAAAAAACTTTTTCTGGAAAAAATAGATCAATGTTCATAGTATTTTTTATTTTATTTTAGCCTACTTTCTTGGGCCTGAATGGAGCCTAAGGCGAGCAACTTACTGCCGGCCCAGGAGGCTTCTAAAATCTACCACACCAACTACGTGAGGAACTCCCGAGCCATCGGCGTCATGTGGGCCATCTTCACCATCTGCTTCGCCATCATCATCATGGTGGTGTTCATCCAGCCCTTTTGGATCGGCGACAGTGTGAACACGCCACAGGCGGGGTATTTTGGCCTCTTCCACTACTGCATCGGCAACGCTCTGACCTCAGAGCTCATCTGCAAAGGATCCGTGTTCGCGTTCGGCATCATTCCCTCCGCAGCCTTCCGGACCGCCATGTTCTTCATAGGAACCTCCATGCTGCTGATTGTCGGGACCATCGTGTGCTTCAGTCTGTTCTTCTTCTGCAACGCTGGGAACGTCTACAAGATATGTGCCTGGATGCAGCTCGCCTCGGGTAGGGCAAAACAAAAAAACAAGGCCTTAACTGTGCTTTTCGGTTGGGGGTCATCAACTGCATGATTCAATTTTGAAATGTTTTATAATTGAGTGTGACTGGGCACTGAGAATAAGAAAGATGGGGGGTTTACTCAAGAAGTATCTATCCTTATCCGAAAGGAATCCGCACTTACATATATTTCTTCCAAATACACATTGGCCTTGATGCTCTTATTGCGTGCCTTATGTCTCTTATTGTACCTTTCTGAAGACGTAGGTGACTTAGGTTACAGTAATATTAATACTTCTTATTCCAAGTGCTTTATAAGGTTCAAGACACTTCACATACATTGTAAACTCGAACTTGAACATTTCTCCCTGGCACATCATTTCATGAAAGCAACATGTTTAATCCTCCATAGGTATGAAGATGGTGATCAGCGATGCTGATCCTGGCTGTGAACTGTCTTGAGGCCAATCTACTTGTCTCTAATTTCAAGAGTGCATTACCGGGCCAGAGTGTAGCGTGTTGTTGCACTAGGTGACAACAACACTGTGGAAGACTAATTATCCAGTCGCAGGCGTGACTCTGACACCTCCGAGGAGGGATTGATTACATGGAGAACGATCAGGTGTTAGCTGCTGGAGTCTGCTGCACTCATCTATAATAAATACATAATGCAAACAGGTGTGACACCAGCCAACGCAACACGACTCTGAAGGTTAGAACTGTGAAACCAGGGACTAGATAAGTACAATAATGCAGAATTACTGACCAATCAGCTGAAATGACGTTGTCATAGCATCAGGCACAGCCACCGGGAGAGTATGTTTTGAATTGCTGATAACAATTCCCCTTGTTTAACACTCCTCACATAAACTGCATGGCAGGAAGTGGGACTTTTTCAGCTGCAGTTGATGGCACAGTCAAGGCTTTGGCCTTTTGAACCGACAAGATTGAACTACAAGGGCCATTATGGGCGACACACTGTCAATGTTTAACGATGGCAGCCTTGTTCAGATAACCTGCTGCTTGCCTTCACCGCTTCACCCACTGTCATATTTCTTGTTTACAAGCGGGGTTGATGGTGGGGGGCTGCCTGATCTACCCGGAC
Organism: Melanogrammus aeglefinus; assembly: GCA_900291075.1. Taxonomy (NCBI): domain Eukaryota; kingdom Metazoa; phylum Chordata; class Actinopteri; order Gadiformes; family Gadidae; genus Melanogrammus; species Melanogrammus aeglefinus. The sequence goes on from OLKM01000896.1 coordinate 153,553, forward strand.
GGCTGGGACGCTCCGGAGGTGAAGAGGATGTGCGGCCTGATGACGGACAAGTACACGCTGGGAAACTGCACTGTGCGCTGGGCCTACATCCTGGCCATCATCGGCATCCTGGACGCCCTGATGCTGTCCCTCCTGGCCTTCACCCTGGGGAACCGGCAGGACAAGCTGGTGTCCGAAAACGCTGGGGAGGCGGAGGGCCAAGGTGAGGCAAAACAGGGAGACGAGGGGAGGTGGAGAACAGGGAAACTAGGGTGGGGGATGCATTGAATATGCAATACTTAGTCTGGAGCTATTGATTTGACATAGGCAGACAGGTAGACATAAAGATAATGTTCAAATAGTGCCAAAGTATTAAAATGTATAATAATAACTAAGTATTATTTTTTGGTCCAACACTAGACTTATCAGTGTGATAACAAATTTAAGTTTTTTGAATTGCTGAGGGCTAACAGCTAGCAATGTTGCTGAGTTTAAAAAACAAAGTCTCATCTAAATTTGTTAATGTGTTTTCCCTTTTTTTTTTTTACAGCATAATTTGTATTGATCTTCAAAGCCAAGGACGACAAAGAAAGTGCTGATGCATTTGATCTCTTATTAAACTCTGAACTCTGAAATCTGAAACTGATTACAAAGGTAAAGAGGAATAACCAATGGCCATATATCTTCTTCCCACCTTATGTTTTCTTCTAAATCTGCAGTAAAAAGCAATTTTGTACCATGTCACATTTTGTATTTTTTCCATTAGGCATATTACTTGATTTTGATTGAGTAAATACATGTCAAATTAGAGTGGATGCCAACCGAATTTCATAAATCACATCTTATTGTGTTATTAAGTCTTAACAAGGTGTGCATTGAGCCTCAGATCCTCAGCCTCAAATGATGTTTCATGCAATCTCCTGAAATGTCAGTCCATCAGTTTCCTTCTATTCCTTCAGGCTCATTTAATGGGTGGAGTCTATTTTCCCTGCAGGCCATATTGACAATTAAGGCTAAGTAGTCATTAGGGTGACCAATTACTGTACACTCACGTGGCCAAGCCAGTAACCAATTATGTAGACTCACCTGGCCAAGTCAGTGACCAATTACCACTCACTTATATTATGGAGGCAGTGCAGCTGAACGACGATGCGGCGTATCGGATTTACAAACCACAGAAAATCTTGGTGTGGACTCAAAACACACACCATAAGCCCAGAGTCTTTCCAACACTGTTTATTAGCAGACTTTGAGGTGTTTATTAATCTACTTTCCCATGAAAATTATTTTAGTCTATGCTTCTTATGAGGACATGTTTCAATCTAACAACGATTATGAATGGTTTCTTCTCCACATAATGCACAACACCAAATAAGGTGTTATGAGTTTGTAGATTAGTTAAAGGCGACATATTATACCACCAGGTGTGAATGTGATTAGCAGTTACAAGCCGTTGTGAAAATCTGCGTCTTCTGACATCACTAGTGGACGTGTCCACCCAGATGTGTGCTGGATAGATCAGTCTACCAGCCTACCCAGTGGACTGAAGCAAACGTTTAGGTGGACAAGCCCGCTAGAGATGTCAGAAGACACAGATTTTCAATGGCTTACAAATGCTAATCACACTCACACCTGGTGGTATAATAGGTCCACTTTAAACACAAAAAACATGGCCAAAAGAGAACGAAGAATCTGTGCACAGCCTTTTGATTCTCAGGTGCTCGTGATGTGCAGTCAACAATAGTATATTAAGTCAAATGAGTGTAAAATCACCACACACAGGTATAAGCTGATAAGCTGATTCATTTTGTGAACAAAATAAATCAGCTTATACCAGTGTGCGGTGATTTTACATTTCTTTGACTTGATAAACTAAAAACATGGCCTTTTTGTCTTAACCGCCAAAGCCAAGACTAAAGGTTTACCTGTGTAAATTAAAACCTGTAGGCATTTACCATTCCACCCACTTCCAATATAAAGTGAATTCTTACGTGTTCGAGAGATGCTTCATGAACTACTTCCAGAACACAAGCTTGTATACCTTGTATGTCGGTTGGAATAAACCACGTGTTGAATATTTACCACTCTCCAAGTCATACCTAGCCCGAGACGACCATACCGCAAAGGAAAAAAAATAGAATTAGTTTTTCATCTTATGACAAGATTTGTTAGTGGGGTAGCAGGCACATCAGCCTTGGACGTTGTTTTTAGATCTATTTAGAATCATTGTATATTTCACATATAAATTGACATAAAATAAAAGCTGATATGCCATCTTAGAATTGTGTTGAGATGATAAAATGAATTATTAGAAACTGGGTCTAAGGAGTCTTTGTAGAATTGTTTAATTGAGAACAATGTTATTTCAAGTTTGACCATTTCTATGGGGAGAAGACATTATGGAACAGTTGGCCTTACATACAAATGAGCTTGGACAGTTCTTCCAAATGCTTTATTAAAACAATACTACCTAGCTAAAGTACTTTAGCTAAGACATAGTGCGATCTGTTAAAAACTGTACACAGCTGTAATATACATAACAAGGCAAACTCTTTGGTACAGGTATATACAGACAGTTTATTTTTTTACTTGTTTTTTTTTCCTTTTACCTTATATTGGGCTTCTTAACATGCCATCTTATTGAAACCTTCCCAAACATCATATTGCTGAAACGTTATAAATGTATGAGAATGCCAGCCTCCCATGAGAATTAAGTATTTCATTACAACCAACTACACTATGTCAGGTGATAGATTTAGCTAAGCCTAAAAAGGACCTACAGCAACAGATGTTAATGTTTCAACTAAAAACAAATGATTATGATTGGAAAATAATCTCTGCATATCGTTACGGCGTCATGTGAAAATGGTCAGCCTGTCGTCCAATGTCCATACACTAATCTAACAAATACAAAAAAAAGTGTGTCATTGAATACAAGATAAAACAAGTCATAAAAGGAGAGAACACGACATTAATGAAACTGTAAGAGAAACACATCGAGTCTTTTTTTTCTTTTCTTTTTTTCCATGGAGGAGAGGGACAGGTTAAACCGAACCATCTACATATCCTTGAGGTTTTAAGTTTGTTTGTTTTTTTAGTGCAGAATGAAAACCAACCAAGGATGAGCGACTAAAATTACGTCTAAATGATATGCAGTGGAGGTGGAGAGAGGGGGGTGGTTACGAAGCATGAACCACTCACAAGCATGAAATAACTAAGTCACTGGGATCCCTACACCATCAATACAAAAGGGAGAGATGAACGGACACACGGTAAAGTAAAACATACATACGAGCAACACCCCAATGATAAGAACAAGATAACCAAACAAAAAAAACAAACAAAGAAATAATAAATATTTATCAGATATGCCCAAACTGGAAAGTGATCTGTTGCAGTCTCTGGAGAATGAGAGGAGGAGAAGGGAGAGAGGAGGTGCAATGGCGGGAGGGCGCCACTAGATGGCGATCCAGGGGTGGCGTAGGCATTCGGCCGCCGTGGCCCTCTTCTCGGGGACCAGGTCCAGCATGGGGAGTAGGAAGTCGGCGAAGCAGTCGGCCTCCTCGCGGGGCCACTCGTACTTGTCCACCAGCACCTCCAGCAGCCCCCATGGCTTCAGCTTGGTGATGTGCTTCAGGTCACCTAGAATACGAGGCTAATGTCAGCGCCACACATGCCAAAGCAGTCAATAACATGCATGCAGCATCTCCTTAAAGTCACCATGTGAAAGATTGAGACCCTTTAAGTTAGTAGAATTTTAAAAAAAAAGCAGTTACTGATCCGTGCACTTTAACTAGCTATGCAGCAAACTAGCGTACTAACTACATGATTTTTATTTGTAGCATATATGGAGTTTACAGGATCTGATTTTATTGATAACATTGATATGTTTTCTATGACGACTATCGATCCACATTGATATGTCAGGGTTATTTTTTAAGCTATGAGCTAGTTGAAATTTTGTATATTGCTACTTTAACTACTAAACTGTTCTAAATGGTTTATTTGACCGGTTCAGTTACTATTCTAATGCCTGCGTACTTCACTAACCCAGTCAATTAGAGATTAATAGCCATGTTAAGCTAGTACATCCATCGTTTCAGGATTTGTTTTTGCAAAAAAGTAAAACTGCACGATGTAACTTTGTCACTGCAGCAATCACTTTTGTTCAAAAGTATTCCAACTTTCCCAACCACCCAAGACAATCATTAGCCGAGGGACATTTCCATTTTCTCTTTAAATAATACTTTGTCTGCAGAAAAAGTGGTGGTGACAGAGATCCATAATGCAGGTTTTGAGTTTAAAAAGGGGGCGGGAGACGGAATGAGAGCGTGTTCCTCGGTGAAAGCCAAACTCTGCCGACACTTTACCTTTCTTGGTGAAAAAGTCCTTGGAATGTTTTCCCGCCAAAACGAGTTTGCGCGGGACAGTCCCCAGCAGCTCAATGATCAACGCTATATGGTCTACACAGAGCCGGCCAGGGGGCCGCCACACGGACGAGGAAGTAAGGGGAATAAGGGTGTGATTGAGAGGGGGGAAGGGGGAGAGGGGAGGGGAGACAAACAGACAGATTCATCATACAGTGTTCTAGTCAGTGGCCCGCTCTGGGTGAGGACGAGGGGGGTAGAGGAGCAGAGAGGTCTGGCCGGCAGGACACCAACAGCGTCTTTTTTCATTTAACCCATCAGAGATGAATGACCTCTCCTTTCACACGTCTGTCTCTGTGTGTTTAGTAAAACCATGTGCCCTTGACAGGTTTAAAGCCCTTCGAGCAACACGAATGGTTAAGCCCTGGGCGACAGACCAATTGGATTACTGATGACTAACATCTGGCCTGTATGACCACAACCATTATTTAACAACTACGGAGACATGCTGTGATTCTCGGAAAACAGCCCATGATCATTTTAATTCAAGGGTGAATAACCTTTCAATAAAAGCTATGAGATGCAATAAAACATCTCATAGCTCCTCTGGATTAGGTAGCTTTAAAAACTTGCTTGCCTTCCCAGGCACAGAAAACCTTGACAGGTCATCAAAGCCATGCTGCCATGAGCCCCTCTGCCTCCCTTCCCTTGGCCCACCGCCCCCCCCCCAGGGCTGGGCTTGCACACACAGGCTGGCGTACCTCTCTTGGTGAAGTATTCCTGTGAGAATTTCCCACTCAGGGCAAGGTGGCGTGGGATTTGTCCCAGCAACTCTATTACGAGAGCAAGGTGGTCTGGAGATGAGGGGCATCAGAGGAAGGGCGCCGAGGATGTAGGAGAGCGATGGTGGAGGGGGGGGGGGGGGGATAAGGAGGTATGGGAAAGCAAGCAGAAAAAAAAAAAAACAGCAGCGATATGGAGGATAAGAGTTGATCATGAGTAAACAAGGCCGATGGAATGCAAAAGATGATGATTAAGAATGATGATGAAAAACAAAAATAAGTATGACCAGCATTGAATTAAGTTGCTAGTTGAATTAAACAACCGCTAAATTAGGTATGTAGAAAACAAAACACACACACAAAATCATAGCCATTAAAACATTTGACTGGGGCAAAATAAAATGATGAGATGCTGAGCCACTATAGACAAAGGGAGACCGAAGAATGATATCATGCCAAGGGGGAGAGGTGCAGCATTGCATTCTTTACACTGGAGCATCACAGTTTATAGCTGTGGAAGGAGTGCCAATTAGTGGAGGACTACGACTAAACACCCGAGGTGGATGCAAGTCAGGGCAGACACTTCATGCTTCGCATCAGGGAAGGGTTCAACATGAAAGGAGGAGCAGGAGCAGACCGATGGGGATTGGTTAGTGGCTTTTTTTGAGGAGTGAAGTCATGGAGTTTGGTGTTTGTGGTGGTAACTGCATCATTGAGCTTGAGCGTTAGCTCAGAGCTCCTTCTCTTTTAAATCATGCATGTGGAGATTGTGTGTTGTTGTCTCTAACCCCAGTGGGTGACAGGGATGGTTCACTTTGATGTTAAGAGAGGAAATAGTCACAGGAATGCAGACACCCACCATTACACAATAGGCATTTTCAAACAGATCTAGACTTAAACAGACAACTTTTAAAGTCAATGTAATCAAAGCAGAGAGGTATTACAAATTCAAAGACAATGGAGGCATGCCACTAGCAACACATTTGTTCCAAAAGGCCCATCAGAAAGGAACTGGGGACAACACACAAGAAGTGATGCTGTAGGAGTATTACTAAATCAAGTGTGTGTGATTGATGGCTGGCTTAGGTAGCCTTTCCCATCCGCAAAATGATTACTCAAGTGTCTTTGTGAATTGCTCACCAAACACAAGCACCGGCCCTAAAACGACATCAGTTCTAGTGGTGCATTTCAGAGAAAGCACCTTTTATTTACCTTAATCCAATGCAGTAAAAACGGAGAGAAATGGTACTTTGTGATTAAAACTAGCTCTGACAAAGGGGTTAAAGTTGAAGGTACAATACCTTCGTCCCTGGAATAATCTTCCCCAGAATGTGGTTCGAATAAGTAGTCCCCGGTGGCCAGCTCGAAGGCCTGAGAAGAGAGAGAGGAGAAAGCATCACACCACTGCATAAACTGCAGCCCTAAAACTCTTCTCCTCCAAGCTACAAAATAAAGTTTTCCTTCCTTCCTTTCCTTTAATTAGAAGTTTCCATTTGGATATGCATGTCACTTCCTTATATACTAACCCTATAGTCTACCTTTGGCCTATAATAATGAGCGAAAAGTTGGCATTGCCATGCTCCAAAAAAGTGCATGAAATAAATGCGTTACTTTCCCTCTCACCCTGGGTAGAGTACCCCACCGGACCCCAATTACTCTCCCCTCCCCCTGGGTAGAGTACCCCACCGGACCCCAATTACTCTCCCCTCCCCCTGGGTAGAGTACCCCACCGGACCCCAATTACTCTCCCCTCCCCCTGGGTAGAGTACCCCCCTGGACCCCAGGATGAGCAGACATCAGCCCCGTGAGGGTAGGCTCTGCGCTTCAACCCTGTTCATCCACACAGTGTGTTGGCCGTGCGCTACGCGTCTGTTCATCCACACAGTGTGTTGGCCGTGCGCTACGCGTCTGTCCATCCACACAGTGTGTTGGCCGTGCGCTACGCGTCTGTCCATCCACACAGTGTGTTGGCCCTGCCCTACGCGTCTGTTCATCCACACAGTGTGTTGGCCGTGCTCTACGCGTCTGTTCATCCACACAGTGTGTTGGCCGTGCTCTACGCGTCTGTTCATCCACACAGTGTGTTGGCCCTGCTCTACGCGTCTGTTCATCCACACAGTGTGTTGGCCGTGCGTCGACGGTGGCCGGGCCGCTCACCATGCAGGCCGTGCTCCAGATGTCTGCCGGTGTGCTGTAGCCAGCGCCAATGAGCACCTCCAGGGAGCGGTACTGCCGGGTCTGGATGTCTTCTGTAAAGTGCTTGTGCTGTGGAGGGAGGTAAAGGGGCAGAGCCAGAGGAGCACGGGGATGAGGGAGGAAACACGTCAAACCACATGGACGATGTAGGAGACCCCTCCGGCACGCCATACAACCACCACGGCACTAGCCTCAAATAACGCCACAATTACCCACAATGCAGTCGATTACTCCACATGGCACAGCCAAACATTAAGACATAACCCTTTTTCTTCGGCTTTCCCAATTAAACAAAAATTGATATTAATTAAAAAAATTCACCCACACTCCATACTATGGCCCGAGCTGAAAACCCAGGAGAAGAAATTCCCAATGGATCATTTATTTTAAAGTGGGGGGGGGTAGTGGGAGACATGCCAAGCTTGGCGTTCCCCACAGGAAGTCCCAGAAGTCATTAGCAGCCTACTCACCACCCAGCAGGCGTTGCCCAGGTCTGCGATCTTCACCTTGATCTTGTCTGCATTCACTGGCTCCAAAGGGTTGACTAGCAGTGCACCTGCGGAAAGCTTGCCTGTGAATGGCATGGAGGGGAGGAGAGAGCATAGGACAGCATGGAGAGTGAGTGAGTGGGAGAGACACAGACAAAGAGCAAGGGGGAGGAAATGTGCCAAATTCACCATTACCCTCTATTATTAGGATACCTCTTAATTAGCTCAGCCATGCAAACCATAGAAACAAAACCTCCACACAGAGGAAGAGTAAATACGCATGTTTATAGCCATCAATGGCTTAGAAACCAGGATATAAGCATCTATATAAAGACACCAAATCAAAACTAAAATCAGTACAAAACTACATTATATGAATTTCCCCAAACTGCTTCAATATACATAATTTCTGTTTGTTCACTTAAAAATGAGAGGAAGACCAAAAAGGTCAGCTAGAGGGATTTCATTTGACTATGTTAGGGAATGACCGATTACCGGTCTGGCCCGCTCTTATTCCCCATTATCGGTACCGGCATTTTCATGCTGATATTAATCACATTTATAGAGCGCTTCTCAAGGTACCCAAATCGGATTACATAGTGAGTGAGTGCGTGGAGGTGTTATGACACCTAAACCACTATACACCCACTTGGGTGATGCACAGCTGCCACCATGTGCCAGAACACTCCCCCACACACTGGCTCTCATAGTGGAGCGGTGAGGAATGATGACACTATCTAATTAGTGACTTGGGGCTGATTAGGGGACCATGTTGGTACAAGAGACAGGGTGTGAATTTCACCCGACACCGGGGCTATCACCCCTACTCTTGCGATGAGTGTTGGGGGATCTTTAGTGACCACAGGGAGCCGGGACCTCGGTTTATTAGTCATATTAGAAAGACTGTGCCCTTGAATCGGCTTGAATCAAAATTGCCAGAGGACTGAGCGCCCCCTACTGGCCATCCAACACCTCGACCAGCACACACTACAACCCCATGCAAGGATGTACCAGACCGGCTCTGCTTAGCTTCCAGAGAAGTCAGTATGGCTAGGGAGGTAGCCATGGTGTGGATACTACACAACAAGTAATACATTTACAGTTCTCAATTGTAGAGTCGCCTAAAATGCTTCGTTACTGGACTTTGGAAGAACGAGTACTTGTTTTCTCTCTCCCACCGTCGCAGAAGCTCTGCTTCACACACACACACACACACACACACACACACACACACACACACACACACACACACACACACACACACACACACACACACACACACACACACACACACACACACACACACACACACACACACACACACACACACACACCTTTGTTTGCTCATGCATACATTCTGCATCTCAATCTTTTGTGTTCACATTCACACCCCACCCCAGATTGTCGAATAAATCTTTCCAATGTCTTTTCCACCGTCTGTGTGACAAGTCCCACTAGGTTGTCCTTGAATGTTCCAGAAGAGTTTCTTACGGATCTTTTTTACTTGTGAGCAATGTTTTTATGTATTCATCATTTACTTGAGAATGTATGGTCCCAAACATTGGCGAGCGGTTTCTATGAAGACTAACACTTGCCATCGGCCTTGAACTAAAAGACGCCGGTCCCCCTCTAGTTTGTGCACAACAAACAAACCAAAAATGAGCACTGACCGTTTCTCACGCTCTCCTGGGCTCCATACCGACAGCCAGCCCGCCCCTCGGCCTCCACCTCCTCCTCTTGCTGGTGCTCCTCCTCCTCCTCGTCCTCCTCCTCCTCTAGAGTCCTTCTCTGCTCCAGCTGGCCCTCCTCCGGTCTTCCACCGGGGGTCGCCCTCCTGGCTCCCCTGCTGCTCTGGGTGTCCTCAGCTTTTTCGTCCCCTTGTTGGCCGGCCGGTGACCCGTTGCAGGCGGGCCGCTGCCTCTTGCCTCCGTCCCGGGCGGCGAGTTGCGCCGTGTTGCCGTTGTGCTGGTCTTCCTCCCTGCCCCCGGGCAGCCTCGACTCCTCCCTGCCCTCCTTCTCCTCCTCCTCCTCCTGCTGCTGCTGCTTCTGCTGCTGCTGCTGCTCCACCACCCCCACCTCGGTGCAGCAGGTGAGGCCGTTGCAGTTCTTCTCTGGCCCGTCTAGCCCCAGCCTGGTTACATCTGCAGTCACGCTGCACTCTGAGGACACAGGGGAAGCACAGGCCCAGAGTGCAACAGTGTTCAGTCACACTACCAAATATAAAGTGAGTCTCGTCACTGATTGGTTCGACTTCCAGACAAAAGAGCCTGGGTTCAGACCCCCCCGATGTCCGCAGCCTACCTGTATGAATCCCTGAGCAATGTGTCTTACCCCTAGCTGCTCATTCATCTCCACTTTGGACAAATGACTAGATAGTACATTTTAAATCTTTGCATGAGATTTTTTTTGTCAATGAAGTCAGCCCTACCGGCCGTTTCCTCCTCTCCTATGTCCCGTAGAGACAGCTGTCGGAGGGGGGCGCAGGCCCTCGCCTTGGGAGACTGGGGGTCTTCGTCATCGTCGTCGTCCTCCTCCTCCTCCACCTTCTCCATCTCCTCCAGGTCCATGATGCACTTCTCCAGCAGCGCCGCCTGCCGCTTCTGCTTCTTCTTTAGCTTCTTCTTCTTGTTCTTGGACATCTTGAGTGTCTGAACACGCACGACCCCACAGAAAGGGGGAAATGGGTTATTATGTATACCTTCCTGTGAAGGTGATACACAGGAGTCAATTCTAATGAAACGTGCAGAACGGACTGGAAGAAGCGGGTGCTGGGGACTTACTTGTTTTGGCACCGGCGCAGTGCTTACTGAAACGACAATGGGTTCAAAGTCAGTGTTATTCAGTGCTGCTTATTGAACAGCATCCAGAACCATCGTGTGGATTAAATGTGGGTGTGACATACTTGCAGAGCCGGAGGGGGGCGGGGCTCCAGCCCGCTGCCACTCCGTGGCCTCGGCAGCCAGCCTCCTGATGTAGGGCTCGTCCACGCTCATCAGGATGTTCTCCGGCTTGATGTCCGTGTGGATGATCTGACACTTGGTGTGCAGGTAGTCCAGGCCCTGCAGAACCTGGGGGGTTTACACACCGTGGATGTGGAAGTTATTTTTAAGATGCGTTACATTTCTTCCATTTTAAAGTGAGAGGTTAAGCTACAATATTACTGTATAATGTGGTAACTAATTATATTACTTATTACCCTTCGCTTTAACTGTTTCTTAATCCAGAAAGGATTATTTTATAATCCTTTCTAGATCAGCCACATCCAGTCTGATGTTTTTACACACACAGATAATCTTTCCCTTATCCATTACAAATATACAAAAACTTCACCTGATACCGGAAGTGTTACTTGACATAGTAGCTTAATAATATAACAATTAAAATACAAAAAGGTAAATTAAAATACTAAGTTACTGATAAAAGTAATATATTACTGTACCATGTAAAAAGTGGTATTCAGGTATGCAGAAAGCAACATAAGATGGAGGCAAAAATAATGCTAACACTAAGCTTCAAGTGTTGCTAGAGTCCTTGCTTATCGGCCATTCTTCAGAACCAGGTAGGGGTAGAGGAGTCGGCTCCATACTTAGGTGCGAGGGGAGGTGGTGTTGGGTTACCTGTCGTATGATGCTCTTGACACAGGGCAGCGGCAGGCCCTGGTAGTTTGACTTAATGATCCACTTCAACAGGTGATGTCCCAGGACCTCGAACACCATGCACACATCTGACACACACAGCCGTTAAGGCCTACACCTGTTCAAAATGAACTAGACATTGCCAAATAATTTAAGTGGTTTTATATGCCATAATATTCACTAGTCTATAAAGTATTCCAAGGGAGTAGACAGAGCCAAGTTCAGCAGTGGTCTCTCCTGAACTCTCCCCGTAATTTGCAGTATGTAAGGGGAGGGGAGCATTAACTGAAGTTTGAACTAAATGCAAAATTAATTTTCAAATTAGTACTCGGGGCCCGACTTCAGGGCCCCAAGTACTAATTTGGGCACTCTGTGTTGAGCAATTTATATCTCCCTATATCTTTAAATACGTTTTGAAGAAGTCACATCTTCTAAGCTTGCTTTTGTGATGTATATAAACTACACATCATTAAGCAGCAGGCAAGTTGAACATTCTTGCAGGGGGCGGAAAAAATACTTCTGTCGTGTCAAGCGGTCTCACATGACGGCACTACAGTCTGGTTTCCGGGGCCAGGGACGGCGTCAATGGCCCCGTATCGCCCTCAGCAACCCGACCCCGCACAACCACTCACAGGTTAGCTGATAGGTGGGGTCTGTTTGGGACACTTGGGGGCTCCATTTAGAGGGACGGTCACCTGTTGTTTACAATGTCCCCGGCACGTCGGCTTCCAGCTAAACATGACACCTGGTGCGCCGGACTTATCCTTTGGCTGACAAAGTACTTTCCAAAAGGGATTAGCAGAGTCCAGCAGCGCCAGTGGGGCACAAGTGAGAACAATGGATCAGATGCGCTAGTTCTCACGGCAGCCCGGGAACGGCCGGGAGACGCCGCGCAGAGCGGCAGAAAGGATACGAGTTCCGTTAACGCCGGAGATCTTGAAGTCGTCTAGCAGCTGGACCACCATCTCCCTGTTGGGGTCATCGGGGTCAGAGTTTCGTACCTAGTGAAAAAATATAATATATATATAAATGAATCAATTATTAAAAAAAAAATTATGAAATAAGAAAACTAGTTTTATATAAAAACACATGAGGACATAGTTGGATCCAATGCTCAAAGTATATACATTAATTAGCCTATTATGAAAGCATGTCTAGCTACTACCAATCATCGATTCATGTCCATTCACACATATACAAACTACAATGCAATGAGTTAATATTTCTACTCACAGATCTGAGGAGTTTGATCTCGTCCACGGCCGTTTCGGTATAGTGCTCTGCGCTTTTCACTACTTTCATTGCCACGAAATGCTTCACCCTGCAAACCAAAATGCACGTACCACTCAGACCAGAGAGTGCCATCAATGAAAATCAAATACAAAGAAATCGCAAAACAAAAAAGGCACAAAGTGGAATGCACTGAAATAAAAACACCAAAAGAGTAGCTGAAAGAGTGTTCTTACTGGATGTCCCACGCCAGCCACACTGTGGAGAAGTGTCCCCATCCCAGCTTTCTGATGACATGATACTTCCCGTTGAAAAGGTCTCCTATCTTCACATGGTGATAGCCACCTGTTTAAAAGAGAAGCAGCAGCAGAGAAGATACTCTTAAAAGTGCAGTGTGTAGAATTGAATGCCATCTACTGGGGAGATTGCAAATGGCGACCTTGTGAATTCCTCCACCTTTCCAACCTCGTAGAATGAGCTACGGTGGCCTGTACTGACATGTAAGGTGCCAGAAGGTGTTCCAAAATTATGATATTTGTCTAAGATAGCATCGAGATTCCAAGTGTCAACTGGTGAGGTTCCTTGATAAGATTTACTAAAATGTATTTAGTCTGCAAGCACTGACGGACAAGTAAGGTAGCAATTATGATTGTTAATTAAAAACGTGTCCTCTCGAGTCGTTTGTCTGTTCTGGGCTAATGCAGAAACATGGTGGGCCCAATGGAAGGGGACCCAGTCTCTTTGTAGATTTAAAGAGAGAATTCTAAGGTAATTTATAATTGTGTTTCATGGGATTACACACTAATTAAAAACATACTCAAGAATATTATATTCCTTGTCTGCCAAGCCTGTTTCGCTGGACGTGACTAAATACAACCTTGCACCATTAAGCATCGGACCCGGTGAGACTGAGTGGGGATGGGGGGAGGGGGGGTGGAGGCGGAGGGAGGCGTACCCTTGCAGTAGTCATTTGGATCCTCCTGCTCCTCATCGTCAGAGCCCAGGATCTCCTCCTCAGGCTCCTGTGGAGAGGCTTCTGGCTGCGGCTGGGGCAGAGCTCTGGGGTGAGCCGGCTGTCTGTGGGACACACAGGGATAGAGCGGGGAGCGGTCACTCCAGTCCCGAGAGCGGTCTCGAGTGGAGGCCCTCGGGCACACAGCTGTGTTTAGTGAACACAAGCGACGAGGTACAGCCTGATCCGCAGCAGACTTTGTGAAAACGTGAACCACAAAAAAAAAATAAGGAGGAGGACTGATGCATCGATCTAAGAATCTCCCTACGCGCTGTCGCTTCTGAAAAGACAATTCCACGCCTACCTTCAAGTCACTCACAATCCGACATCATTGTGTGTGATCCTTTTGTGCACAGATATTAGTTGAACGATTTTAGTGGCACAATATAGTCGTCATGGTGAAATCCCAACCTCAAAGACACTGGGTTGGATTCCCATTTCTACCTCAATCCTTGAGCAAGCACCTAAACCCGGCTCGCCTTCCTAAATTTGCAAATGAAGTGCACATCGCTTTGGATAATGGACTGCTGAATAACTTGAAATTATATGCACGTCTTCATTTGACTCAAGTCTGCAAATTAATCCGGAGAACTGGGCGTTTCCAACTCGTCGAACATTTAATTTAGTTTAAGCAATAACACCAAGGCCTCCTGAGGAGCTTCCACCGCTGTCGTAGAAGCATCATATCAGCGCTAGCTGAACCACGGAGTGGACCCTCTGGTCTACTGCTTGGTACTGGCATACTCATTAACATCTCTTTAGTAAAATCTCTTCAAAAAGCATCTAAATTATTTAACAATACAGCCATTTTGCCTCAGACTCAAGACACCGCCACGGAGCATAATAAATTAAAATTGACAGATTACAATTTACATCATTTTCTTATTTATCAGTACAGCCATTAATTCACAGCGCTTTAGACTTTAGAGTCTGGTAACCCAATGCAACAGAAGTAGGTAAATGTAATATTAATACAATAATTGCTGTTAAGTTTAGGGATCTAGTGGTAAACGTAACCTAATTAATCCATTCCGATCTTTAAAAGGCAAACCCGATTGGACTTCATTTGGGTTGGTGACTGTGTACATTTTTGCATGCAGCTATTTAACTATTTCAACATATTTGCTCAAGAACAAAAAAAGCTTGGATGGGTTATCTAATACCCCTTCCTGGAGATAAAGGTTAAACTAAAAAGGACATTTATTGAGATGATACGACAAAGCACTGTCTTTTCACTCCACAGTCTTCAAGATGCATGAGCGAGTATATGGATTCTCTCAAATAGATAATTTTATTTAGCATTGGCAGGTGTGCCATGAAGATCACAGAGAAGATGGGGGGTTATTTGCAAGGGTGCCGCTTCCATTGAAACGCAATGTCTCCGTGAGCCTATATATGTAGGCTTCATTCTCTTCAATTTAAATATAGCACAAGGTGTTATGTAACATTCTGGCGGATGCCTCTGATGGAATTATTAGTAGGAGGGTAGTTCAACGGACAGTATTAGACAAAGAGGAGGAGCAGCCCTACGGCTATGACTAATTCTCAACACAAATTGATAGAAGATCACAGACACTTGAACAAACGGAGATGCATCATAAATAATGAATAGTCGTGCATTACAAGATCAGAAACACTAGCGTGCGCGGACGGCAGCACGTGTGTCGGAGATTCTCACGACGTGCTTTTCCGGATGCGACATGACTGGAGCGCTGGGGTTAGGGCTCGAGATGGAAGAGATCCAATGCACGACATTACAATAACCGACAACACTGAGGCAAAGCAGTTACTCACTTTTTGCTGGATTTCTTTGCCTTAGCCCTCTTCTTCCTCGCTTGGAGTGCCAAAACTGACAAGAAACATGAGGTTGATTGCCCCTTAGGTTATTCAATAAGGCGTATGGTAAACATACGTTTTTGAACTGAACACACACAATGTATTACCTCTAGTACTTGATACCCTCCTTTACCCTGACATTATCTCATGTGATCATGTCTGCAAAGATGTCAATTAAAACGCCCACTCACGTTCAATGTGCAAGAGGGCATGTATACGTGTATTGTCCATTAAACAAGCAAACCTTTACATTCTCAAACATTAGAAAATGCTGAAAGAGGGTTCAACATGCAAGGTGCGTGGCAAAATAATCACATCGAGTCAGCTGTCATGCTAGTTACGAAACGATACCAGGTAACCGTTTTCGACGCGTTGGCGTGTCTATGTGTCGTGTATATATCAATATCGGGTGCAGTTATCGGGAAATCGTCGGCTTAATAGCCAACTCGTACATGTTTGATTGGGGCTGGTGTCAAGGTAGACAGCTAACGTTAGCTTCCTTCAGCTCAACAGTGCGTGACAGACGTGCTCAATTCCAGCACCAGCTAAACGTTCACATTGATAACACCTTGCGGTTAAGGAATCCCGAGAACATGCCATAGTGTGTGTTTCATATGAGGAGCCATACAGCCTGACATTGCTGGAATGCAGAAATGCTATGTCTTTGTAAAGATTACCTTTTCTCTCCATGTCGGCTTCGCAGCTAGCTGTTAGCCAGACTAGCAGTCATCGAATGATCCACGCATGCGCAGTGGTTTCCACCCTAAGAAGCGTACGTATAAAAATTACTGTACCTGGGCAATTGTCACAAAAATATTATGTTCAAAGACTTCATGGTTTTATGCCAAATGTGTTATACCCTTATACCAAACGTGTCGGAAAATATGATAGTTGCAAACATAAACGATGCGGAGTCGCCGGTTTTCTAGACCCCCTCTACCCCTCCTTTTCAACTGTCTAATTTGAGAAACTGCACTTTGGACGCAGTTCAGTTGCTCTTTTTCAGTTTGAAACAGCAACAGAAGGACTCGGTATAAGTACTACTAATACTGCTTAATATAATAATACTGCACGAAAAAGGGTTTTAATAGATATTCCTTATTTAAGGCCATTTTCTTGAAAATTCCTATCAAATCAAAACTTAATTTGTTTAGTTTCTGTACTTTCTTGTCCAATTGTATTCTAGACATTATTTTAGTTTACTGAGGCCATATTCAGTGGCCTTCAACATGATAGGCCTTCCAAAAAACTATTGAGAGGAAAAGCATACATATTTAGTCCAGTGTATCTTTGATTCTAATGCTTGCAGAACTTGCAGTTTCAAGACCGAGAGGTTCAAGGTGAATATTACCAACTTGTATAGCAGGTGGAATTCGTTCTATTAGTCATTAAGTCTATTCGATAATAATTTTATTACCATTAAAGAGACATGGGATTCTTAAAAACAAGTTTTTATTTTTGATAAACAAATGTAGAATTATAGCAACTCTGCTGAACTAAAAATAGTTTACTGGGGTTTTTTGATTGCTGTTCATAAATACCACCTCAACAATGTATAAATACATCTAAATCCCTTATTTCATGTGTATTTCTATTAGTTTTAGCCGGACACTTCAAATTCCTGTAAACAAACATCACACTCTTGCATACATACACAAACACAAAGATAGTGATTGCTTTGTGAATCGTGACATCAGAAAATGCTATTTACACATTTGAGTAGATGAGACACTTTTTCTTGTGTCATATAATCATGTGTGGTTCTTGAACAAGGGGTTTGATTATTTCTTATGGATTAAATAAGATTTATTTCTAGTTACCTAGTTTAAGAAAAATGTAACTGGAGACCTGAAGCAAATAGACTGTATAGCTATGGACAATGGAAAATGAAAATACTTACGGAGAACAGACATTCTTATTGGCTGCGACATGTTCCCACAACTGCAAATCTCATCATCAATGTACAGAATTAAGAACAGGGCCTATAATAGAAATCTAACAGACATTCATTTAATATTACGAGTGTGTGTGTGTGTGTGTGTGTGTGTGTGTGTGTGTGTGTGTGTGTGTGTGTGTGTGTGTGTGTGTGTGTGTGTGTGTGTGTGTGTGTGTGTGTACCGGACCTTGGCAGAGTGAAAGACTGAATACAGTATTCTATTTTTAATTATAAAGAAGGTAAAAGCTAAATATAAGTTATTCATTCCTACATCTTTAAAACACACGCAATAGCACAGCTATATTTCAGGACGTTTCAGCATCTCATTCTCTGAGTGTCACAGTGGTGAGTCGTACAAGTCTGTATACAACTTGAGACCGATATACAACTATTGAAGCTACAGGAAAAAGGAAAAGAAAATTTGATGGAGGACATTTCCCAGCAATACACCAAGAGCACTAGTGGTTCATAGAAAAGCATGACGTCTCTTGCCATCTCCACTTTTGATTGAGTTCCCTCTAATAAAAAACAAAACCAACAGTAGTGAATGTTTTCTCTGAATAAAAGTGATTGGCTGAAGGGTTGCAGGCACTCTGATAAGATATTGGAGTCAGTATTAAGCTGCTGGATGCCCTGGTCGATGGGTTAGGACAGCGCTCACGATTCCATGACGTCTTCTTCAGTAGGGGGGTCAAAATTCATCATCTCCTCATAGGTAAGCCCTATAGAAGGAAAAATAAATTTAAAAAAAATTGTGATTATACCAAAAAATATTTGTATTAACAGCAGCTAACACAGCTAGTTCCTCCTGACCTTCGTCTCCTATGTTCGTTACACTAGAGCTTGGTGAGACTTCCAGTGTTGAAAATCTAGACTGGATTGTTGTGGAATGGAACCGGTAAGTTACAAACCAGCGTCACATCAGTGCACATCCTAATCTTATTGTCTGATTAGGACGTACTCATATCCATAGCCGTTCCGAGAGGGTGAACAGCCTCTCGCATGATTGAAGCTTCATTTTCCTCGAGACCTTAAACCAAAAACTATAAAGGCACTCTGCATTAACTCGCCGCTTGATCACACTAGACACACAGCAGGTGTGGCCACTACACTGTCTACATGGGTGCCAAAATAAATGACGCAGTACAGCGAAAGCAGCCAGAGAAAAAGAAACAGCAAGGCCTAACCCATTGCTAGATACCCTAGTCCTTATCAGTGGGAGCTTCTGTCTTTTTAGTTCAAAACAGCCGTTTCTGTGAATCATGAAAAAGCTGATGATTACACATACGTTTCCACTCCTTGATCTCCAGCTCCCGGCTCTCAAAGCTCTGGTCGTAGGGCTCGGCATTGGGCTCATCGTCGGGGTCGTGGTACTGGGCAAAGTAGGGATGGACCAGCGCTTCGGCCGCAGTGAGCCGTTTGTCCGTGTCCAGAACCAGCATCTTCTCAAGCAGATCCACAGCTGTTGGAACAGTGAAACGCATCAGTCAATGCTTGCATTAACCTTACACTGCCACGTCTTTTTCTCAAGAGATTAATACCTTTTTACTAAGAAGAACCTTTGGTGTTCGTACATTTTGAGCATAGATGGGTTACCCCAGTGGGAAATGGGTACGGAAAATTGTGCAGTGTTTTTATGGAAAACTTTTGGACACTCTGGATATGTCTGATTTTTATATATATATCCGTCGTACAAATAAAACTCTCAGCCAAAAATGTACTTTTAAAACAAGTCGTCAAGACTTGAAGTTAACCTTTGTTGACAGTGATGTATGGAACAATATACACCTTAGATTTATTAAAACTCATGGGTTGTATTACCTTGGGGGTTGGCACCGATAAACACATCAGCAAAATTCCTCTTGGCCATCTGCGGCAAAGAGTTGATGTAGTTCCTGGCCTGGAAACACAAGCAATTCCCTCATTGCAATCAATGTAAAAACCAATATAGAATTCTACACTATTTTAAATTATGCCTCTAAATTATCAATATATATATATATTTTAGAGACAGACAACACATCTCCATAAGATCACTTAATCGTTAAGCTAAGCATCAAGTAGATAACTGCCCGAGAGGTGGGGGCATATTTTTTGTAAATGCACAGGCGGAAAATAGACAAAGCACCATGTAGCAAGACGTCTGGAACTTGGGAGTAATTAGTACCATAGAACCATAAAGGAAATAGATTTCCGAAAGAATTATATGCTTGTAATAAGTTCTTGATAAACACTTGATTTAAAAGCTATGGACAACTTGTCCCATCGAAACACTGATGTTAACAACTGTGCCGTTGTAGCAAACAAGTTAGACCGTTAGCCGATAGAAATAGTCAATTCAAACACATGCGTCGAGCATGCCCATGACACTACCTGTATTTCATCAAATATAAAAATAAAGCAAACTAATTATCATTTGTCTTGGATCATTCGAGTTGGCAAAAACTGTTTGTTGCTACACTATTGCCATGGACCCTACTGAAGATGTGGCTATATGGAGGGACGCCACTCTCACTGAGGGAGAGTGGCGCGCTATAGTGGCACACCAAGGCTCTGCCAGAAGGCAGCCGTGGCTCCTGCTCACCTCATGGCTGGGCATCCTGCTTATTAGAGATGCTGGGGGCGTCCCTGTGAGTCGCATTATCTGCTGAAGCTGGTTTATATCTACGAGGCTTGGGTCAAGGGGAGTGTAGCGATACAGCAGAGTTGGTTAAGTAGCAGCTTCTACTGGCTTTGTGCCGCACGTTTTATCTCTACACGCTTTCATTTGCCCAGGAAACTTGCGGTTTGGAAGCGTTTTGAGAAAAACATGAGAGGGACCGAAAAAGGCCTGTTAGACAGAGAAAAAGAGAACACCATCACATGCTTTGAAAGACGATGCAAGAGGAGTCCTTAGCAGTCAGACACAGGGGTGGCAGAAAAATGCAAGAGTTGTCGGTTCATTTGATTAGACATAGATACAAAAGCAAAAGTCATACACTGTTCAAACAAAAAACACCCAGACAAGAATTTTCCCACAACACGTTTGGTAGCCGATACACAAACAAACACAAACACACAGATTCTTTGTAGAGTAAAAGACATAAGGAAAAACAAAACCCTTGCATGACGACGTGGACTCACAGACTCGGAAGATATTTTCATCAAAAGCTCAGGCCCTGGCGTTCCGACGAGCAGCATGATAAGCTTCAACTGATCAATGTCTACCCGTGTAAGGTAAAGGAAGACTGGAGCTGGAAATGGGAGACCGTGGAATCTCTCTCCCGTTAGTCGGCATCATACATGGGGAACCAAAAAAATCTCAGCCACTATCGGCATTATTCAAATATCAGTCTCGCTGAAGACCTCTCCATTAAAGTCATGTCGAGGAACAAACAAAAAAGGTCAAATACATTGTTGGGAGTGGTGGGTTACGCCAGGTTGGCGGTGTTTCGCAAATTAGAAGCCAGGAGGAGAAAGAAGTCGGATACAAGTTGGCAATTTGTTAGAAAAGGAAGCTGGCAGGTGGAGAACTAGTTAAACAAAAAGGAGAGAAAACAGGACATGCGTTCTCGGCTGGTTGATCTACTCAAACAAGCACGAGGTGTGGCATGGGCTGGGAAAAGGGCACAGGACATGGAGATAGAGGACAGGTGTTTGAACAAGTCGAGAAATTAAACAAGCTGTCCTGCTGCGGTTCAGAGGTGAAGAGTGTTACAGCTTTGACGGCCACATGCAGCACAATATCTCTGTTGTGCAAACACCACAGCAGCTTTCTGTTGAGAGAGTGCATGGCACCGCCCCACCAAATGCACTTCATGGCCCCTCTCCGTCCCCATGGCATTGGGCTTGATCAGTGATGGGAGAGCACAACGCCCATTAACTATATGAAAGTAAACATTCTGCTAGCAGCACAATTAGCCCTTTTCATTGGACAAACATAAGTTGTGTAATCCAATTTCCTGCGTTGACCCGCTTGCTTTCAAAATCGGTAAGCAAGTGGAGGGTGAGAGTGCGTTGCATTTGGTGGGGACTGGCAATCAGGAGGTTAACGGTGGAATTTTTTGGATTCATCCTTGGTCTGAATAGAGAACATGAAAATCAACCATTCAGCAAAAAAAATTCTATTGTCAGCTGTGTCCTTGCAGCAACCATTTCTGCAAAAAAAAAGAAGAAGCTGCAGAGGTTCGAAATCACTCATACATCTTTAAATACGGCTTTGCAACAGAGAGTGAGAATAGAAGTGGTGAACCATGCCAACGTGTAGGGTGCTCCTCTGAACCTTCAATCTCACTCAACCACAACGAGGCGGTGCCAAAAGGATACGGTCTGTACCGGGGAACAGGGTCCTTCCTGTGAGGAGCTCCGCCATGATGCACCCCACAGACCAAATGTCCACTGAAACACAAGACGAACACGCACGAGACGTTTGAAATACCCTTCTCCCAAAGCCTTACGAAAGTCCAGCGCTAAGGAATCAGACTAATTCTAACAACAGTAGCCGTCATGTACCGGTCATGTTGTAGTGCATCCAGTTCAGCATGATCTCCGGGGCTCGGTACCAACGCGTGGCCACATAGCCCGTCATTTCATCGTCGGTGTGCCTCGCCAAACCAAAGTCCAGAATCTGAGGAAAAGGCGACAGGAACAGGCCCTCACTTGAGTCAGCAACCACTAAACAAGCCTCTTTTAATCAAGTTGCTCGCCATGAATAACAACAGGTGGCGTTTTACTGACCTTTAGTTCACAGTCCTCATTCACAGCCAGGTTACTGGGTTTGAGATCCTAGAGGGAACACAAATACTTGCCATGTCACCCATACTGAAAGTGGTAAAGTTTTGTGCATGTATATTTAGGACCGTATAATGTTGGTTAATGCTAAATGCCCTACCCCATTCAAAATAAGAAACATATGTTATTCTATAAATGTGTGGAAAACAAGGTACTGTTTATGAGGGGTTCCCGTTTAAACAGTGCTCCCATTAGACACAGGCCCAGGAGCCTTGTGTATGGAGCGGACGCTATACAGAGGGCCCCATTTCCCTTGTCGCCTCCCGTTACATACAACAGGAGAGGGGTTTGCAATCTGAGCCGATATGCAGAAAAAAAAATCCAAACAAAACACGCCACTTACTCTGTGAATGATGTCCGCTGAGTGGATATACTGAGAACAGACAGAAGAAGGCGTGTATTAAATAAAGCTCATTAATTATGAAGTGCATCGATCCACCACCAAAAGGCAAAGCGATGCACAGCTGTGATCTATTGATCAATTATGACAGCATCCCACGTGGCCTCACCTTCAAACCTCGTAGTATCTGGTAGATGAGGAACTGTACATGGTCATCTGTGAGCTTCTGACATTTCACTATGTTGTTGAGGTCGGCCCCCATCAGGTGGGTCACAAAATACCTGGGAATCACAAGGGGTTGCGCAGTGATGAACAGGAGTACGAAGGATACTTTGTCACTGAGGATACAGAATTCAAGAACAGCTGTGCCTTTTACATAGAATACTATACAGTCGCCATATTGATTTGCACTTAATCTAATTGCAATTAGATACTCGTTTATTGTGAGCCTCCTCAAATAAAGTTCTCTTTCACTGATGTTATTATCGCTCATTTAATAATCCTAACTACGTACGATCATCAATTAACCGCAACGGCTCGCAGACGTTTCTCTAATGTACTAGGGAATCATTATGTACTCAGGAAATGGAAACTTCTGTGGACAGACACCTCCCAATTGGTCGTGTCTCCCTGAACCGGTTAACTCTGGCTCATAATCCTTTCTAGAGCAACGATAGACCCACTGAATGACTAGTGTAAATAAACAGAATGCACCCAATGTGTAAAGGGAGTTCATAAGTTCATAAGTGGGGACCTTAATCCCATTGCCGGGGGGGGGGGGGGGCATGTGTAGGCATTCTGCCGCTCTGGGATTTCTTGAACACTCATCTATTCTCATACGCCAGTGAGAGCGGATCTTTAAATAGCAACTGGTGGAGATTTGACTTGTTCTCAGTAAGATCCTCTTCGAGACATCAGAGCGCAGCAGCAGCATACATATAGAGACGGCATATAGAGACACAGCAGAGTCCACGAGTGGGTGGTGCAGGACGTCCAACCAGAGATCCTGGTTTAAACTCAAATGGGAGTCTTGCAACATCAGTGTGAGTCACTTTATGTTTCTGCCGGGTTTTTGTATTTTTTATCATTCTTGTAGCAGAAAATCCCAGAGAACTCTGGGCATTTGCCATGATCACATTACAATCGAGTCCGTGGATGTGATTTAAAATGAACGAATTTGAGCGATATCATTGCATAACGCATGCACAGAAAAACTGCTTTTAAAAGCATTTCAGAATACTCTTCAGCAACCCTCTCATCCTTCAGTCGTCACGCCCACTCCGCAAGGGAAGGCAACCTTGCATGGCCTCCGGGACACCGTGTCCTGCGAGCTGCAGCGTGTTAATCTGGGACAGTGGGGCAACTACAGTTGTCAACAATCCCTTCCAACGTGATAGTGCAGCAATGTGGCCAAGTATATGTGCCAGGGCCGGGGACATTACAAATGTTTTCAGCGGTCTGATGGTTTGCTATGAATCGAGAGAGGAAAACAGCATTGTGTCATTGTAGTTCACTCCTCGCGATAGAACTCCACTCCATTATGTCAAGTGTAGAGCGGGTTAATGGAGCCACGTCACGGGTGAGAGCCCCGACTATCTAAGAGTTGTGGCCTTGATTGATGGCTGCTCGGTTTAACACAGCGCTCCATTGTTGCAGGCCCAAGCCTCAACACCCTCTCTCTCTGTGGTGTCCTCGGAAACCAGGAGGAGACGAGGGAAGAGGGCAATCACAACCAAATCTCAAGCGGCCAACTTCTTTGATTTTGTAAAGAACAAAAATACCGGCAACAAATAATTTAAATACCTGGAGAGCAAATGGGCCTTCCTTGTAACAAAGCCAGGAACAGGAGGTTGAACAGGGAGGGAAGGAAGCCAGCTGTGAAACAACTGTTGTAGCTGCAATTGACTGAATAAGTAACCAACAAGCGGGCCAGTCAGAGACACATTCCAGTCTGTTTAGTCTACTGGCCGGCCTCCAGGTGTTTTCCTGGCACCGGGGACGGTGTCGGCTATAGCAGCGGCACCCGGGCCAGATATGTTGGAGCACATTCATGAGACAATGAAACACTGCGGCGGCGCGATCAAGATGGAATCCTTCACACTCGGACAACCACAGGGATCTCTGTGTTAATTTCAGGTCAGGAGAGCGGAATAGTATATGGTCGTGTAAAACGCATCCAACTCACACATCGTTGAACTCCTTCAGGCTGGTGGCGGGGGTGAAGACATCGAGAAGACAGATCACCTGTTTGCCATACAAAAGGACACAATCAGCCAATCACTCGTACAGCGTACAGGGTTTGCATGGAAATAAATCTATGCCGGTCAGAGGGTCTTAACGGTTTCAATACACGAGTAATCGTAAACAGGGGTAGTAAAAATAGTAAAAGGAGAGCGACTTACGTTTTCATGGTTCATGTGCTTCAGCAGCCGCAGTTCTCTGTATGTCCTCTTGGCATGGATGATGGACTGGAAGGGCCTCGACAGCTTCTTCACCGCAATCTTCCGACATGTCTTCTCGTCGAATGAGGAACTGTTGAAAAGGGGACGATACAGAGTCTTAAGATGGGTATCTTAAGGCTTAAGTCTCATAAATACTTTCATCTGTTCGTCAAGGAACCATTTTATTTTCCTCCCAACAGGAACATTTGGAATTCAACTGCGGCTTTATTTATGAATACATATTTGGAATGCAGGCAAGATGACTAATGTTTGATAGCCGAATCAGGTGCGGGGAAAATGCTTGGGAGCATGGAGCCAGAGATAAAGCATAAACAGAAAAATTATAATTATCAGCACATTCAGTTTCCGCTGTCATTTTTGCTGAAGTCTTTGGGGGAAACCCATAGCAGTATAGCCTCAAAGCACTTCCTGTCTCTATATCATGGCCATGGATTTGTCAGTAGAATAACTGACAAATGGTTTAGCACTAACAAAATACGCAATAGCTACACAAAGGGTTTTAACAATGCCTGGTTTTAAGAAATAACTTGAATGTTTAAAGTTGAAAACAGAGATGCATACATGAGCTGTACAAATTCCCAAATGATTCTGAGGGATAATAGCTTCGTGTTTGGAAGGGAAACCAAGAGGTTTGGTCCATGCAGTACACAGCCTAGTCTGGGGTGCAAATACATACACCGCCACCGTAATGCGAGCTCATAATCTGACCAGCAAGAGATTACCAGATTCCCTAGCAACAGTACAGCTGTCTAGTTCATGGGCAAAACAAACATCTGCCCGCTAACAACAGCTGAATAAGAAAAAATCTCCTACACAAGGCCTTAAAAGGATTTCAATCGTTTTCACGCAGTAATTTACTTCAAATGTATCACTGTTCGATCTTCTGTACTGCCCAGGCATAATTTTGATTTGTTATTTTCTGCATTCATTACAATTATTTTCATTATACTGAATGCACGCAATAGCATACCGTCCCACAGTAGGCACAGGCATGTTGTGCTAATTATGCAAAACGTTTTTATATTCCAACACCATCTAAACAAGCCAAACGCATCCCAAAACAGACAACACATAATATTTATGCATGGCATAATGAAAAAAAATATATAAAAATATAAACTAAACTACAAGAATGCACGGACCTGTATAAAACCTCCCACTTTGGTTTGGTTTAAAGACAAACATTTTATCCAGCTGAAGCCCTACAACGGTTTCAGTGAAAACAATCTCTCCATCGGCCAACATTATTACAGACCACAAACCAACGATACTTTATTTTATTTTTCTAGATGCAATTCATCCAAGCGAAATGCAAGGAGGCTTAAGTTGTTGTTGTTGCTGCTGCTGTTACTGTACTTAATGTCTAGACATAAAAATAAATCCTTCTACTCGTTCGGAGGCACACCATGGCTCCACCTTAGCTAGCGTTAGCTCGCTGGTGGAGCTGGAAGGCTAACTTTAGCATACCCACGGCAGGCCTCGCCGAAATGAATGGGTGTCAAGCGGGGGGAGAAGGACCTCAGTGTTCCGCATACAAAACGAGACTCACCACACAGATCCGTATGCTCCAGAACCGACTGGAAGCAGAGACTTGTAGCGCTCCGGAACCTCCCAAATGGTCTTGTTGACCTCCTGCCGGTAGAATATGGGTCTCTCTTTCTGCGACATTCCTGCAGAACCACTCACTGAGTTGACTTCTGCTTTCCCTGGCGTAAGGTGGCTGCCTGCTACTGGGAGTCGTGCAACCAACACAAGTTTCCAAAAGTTTGCAGACGGTGCGATAGGAATCTTTGTCGTGCTTTTGGAATATCCACCAATGTGTATTTCCTTCCGAAATCCTCAAATATAACCATATGGATCCGGGCGTTTGTTTTAGAATGTAATTTGCCTAAATCTACACGCATGCTGTTACCATGATTCGCCCGACATGCAAAACTGTTGGTGTGCCCAAGTATCGCGAGATAACAGATATCCAAGCAAGTCGATGGATCAGAAGAGCGCAGAAGTCACCGACCAGACCAGACGCTCTACAGATCCGACGCGTGCAGCTCTCTCGCGCAATATTTCCATCCTATGTTATGTACTGTGGGTGTGTGCTGCAGGAGGAGCTAACGATCATGTAGACAATTGTTTGGTTAATCACAATAGTTAAAAATACATAATTATTGGTTTCGACTAATGATTCATGGAGCCGTGTAAAAAACACGCTGGAGTAGGCCTAAAACATCGACTCATAAAACAGCCTACAAGGTGAATTGGAACAAGGACACAATTTAGATGACATGTATGAGGAAGGACATTCATTTTTTTATAAAAACTTTTTTTATGGTTCATAAAATACAAATAATGGAAACTTGAAAAAAACGGTTACAACATTGTTTCAAAGGCAGATAGGATGTCATAGCCGAATCTAAAACACTAGCCTATACCACACATAGGACTACCGACATCTTCGCAGTCGGCCTATAGGTGAACATTTCAAAAATTAAATCATAAAACGTACAGTTCGAGTCAATTGTCCAACATAAACGTCTGTGTAGTTTATGTGAGGTCTATAAAACCTTTAAAGTACATTTTCCCCAATACAGGTCTACTTTTGAATTGAAGATATTATGTTGGCTATTACAGGTTTTGGCACATGTAACACTCTTTTGAAATACCACAAATTTCGTCAGGCAGAAAAACTCAAAAAAACAATAAATAAAATAAAAATCCTACACTTTCTCAAGCATTGTGACATTGTTTTAGATTGTCTCATTGACCTTTTTGAGCCATCCCCTAGAGATGCAACTCTACCGTTTATTAGAAACCACCCACGCAAAGCCTGCTCAATGTGGTCTGAAGAACAGGTTCTGCTTGTTCCTCTTATTCAGCACTCATCCATGTCCTCTTCGTTCCTCAGCAGGCTCGATGCAGACGACTTCAAGGGAACCGAATCAAATCCATCTGAAGTCCTCTGAACAAAAGAATCACAAACACAAAATTTAAGTATCTTCCTATACTTGGTTATATATACCTGTGTGTGTACCTGGGTGTACCTGGACATGTGTATATGTGCATATGGTGTGTGCATACGGTGTGTGTGTGTGTGTGTGTGTGTGTGTGTGTGTGTGTGTGTGTGTGTGTGTGTGTGTGTGTGTGTGTGTGTGTGTGTGTGTGTGTGTGTGTGTGCGTGTGCTGTGTGTGTTGTGTGTGTGTGTGTGTGTGATGTGTGTGCATACGGTGTGTGTTTGTTTGTAGGTTGTGTATTGTGTGTGTATGATGAGAGTGTGTGTAAGGTGTGTGTGTGTGTGTGTCTGTGTATGATGTGTGTGCATACAGTGTGTGTGTGTGTGTGTTTGTTTGTAGGTTGTGTATTGTGTGTGTGTGTGTGTGTGTGTGTGTGTGTGTGTGTGTGTGTGTGTGTGTGTGTGTGTGTGTGTGTGTGTGTGTGTGTGTGTGTGTGTGTGCGCCCGCGTCCATGTGCGTGTGTGTGTGTGTGTGTGCGTGTGTGTGATGAGTGTGTGTGTACGATGTGTATGTATCTATGTGTTTGTATGCCGTGTGTGTTGGAATGTGTGCGTGCGTGTGTTTGGAGGGCTGGGCTGGGGCTGACCTCTCTGGAGTAACTCTTGGCCTTGTGAAAGAAGGACTTCTTGGTGAGGTAGATGAGGTCGTCCTCAGCGTCCTCCCCCTCCATGATGGCACAGCTGTCGGCCGCCGGGAGCTCACACTCCTCTTTGTCTCCAGCAGTCATCAGCTTGGAGTACTTGAACTCCAGCCTGGGGAGGGACACAGTAACACAGTGTTAACCAGCTGGGGGAGACCTCATTAAACAGGGCCAACCTGCTCTCTGGCCCTGTGTTGTGAGGTTTCTCCAGTTGATTTCAAGATGTGGGTGTGGTGTCTCTCAGCAGCACACACAGCTTTTACCTACTGGAGGAGTTTACCACACAGGGCAAACCTGCTCTCTGCCCTGCTGTAAAGAATGGCACTATGGCAAATGTACAGTTAAGATTAAAGGCTAAATGGCTTTCAGACTTCATGGGTTGGACTTTAAATGTTTAAATAGATTTGAGTTTGCACTTGGACTTTTGCACTTTCATATTGGTCCTGTTTTGTTTTTTTGGTTTCTGATAACTTTTTTAGTGTTACATGGTGATGAGGGTATCTACAAGTCACTTCTCATGCAATAGTAACTGGTTAAAGATAAGTGTAAAGACCCAGAGTCTGCAGAAGGGGATAGAGAAGATAAGAGAGAGAAAGAGAAAGAGTGAGTGAGAGAGAAAGTTAAAGAGAATGAGAGAGATAAAGAGAACGAGAAAGAGAATGAGAAAAGAGAGAGCGAGAGAGAGAGAGGTCTTACTTGCGGGCCCTCTTCCAGAAGTAACAGATCACCCCGATAAGCAGCAAAGCAGCCACTGTTCCCGTGGAAACACCAAACTTAAGCCAGAAATCCAGGCTCACGCAGGCATTGACTCGCTGTGCTGGCAGGGAAACCCCAGCGTAACACTGCAGGGGCTGCTGCCACACATAGGTCGTTCTCTACAACAACACACACACACACAATATTATTTATAACTCCAATATTTTCTCAAGTGTATTGTACATGGTGGTTTTCGTTTCCTACCTGTATTCCTTGGACACATGCGCTGACGATCTCTCTGTAGTGGTCTGAGGTGCAGAGCGGACATGCAAACTGGCTTCGCCACAAGAAGTGGAAGGAGCAGCCGTTGCACGTCCCCTCCGGACAGGCACTGTGGAAGGAAACAATGCGGGATAAAAATGTGTTGTCTTCAGGAAAAGGGGATGTAGTTCTCTAAATTAACCACAAGGGGCATTGTTTGTAATGGAAAATCCTCACATTATCATGTAGGCTATTGAACAACCCTTTGGTAAATTCGACAATATCCTTTGAGCTTGAGGACACGTTCTTTGTTAATGAATGACTCCGATCCGGTGTGCAGGCGTTGTAACGTACCTGGGTAGAGAGATCTGGTGGCTGGCTGTCACAGTAGGATCACATCTCATTCTGATCGTGGTCGATCGTCCCTGTTTACAAGCCTGCGTTGTCTCACTGGCCCTACAGACACAATGAATCATTAATGTCATAATGTCAAATGCAATTTAGGTTTTTTTTATGTCTTTGATTACTCTTGCATCGTCACAATAAAACAATAGACGAAATAGGAATCAGCTGTCTAACCTGTAATAAAATATGACATCAGGCAGACCGATGTTCACAGGGAACATGTTTTCCAGAGAAGAAATGTGATCTAGGGAATTTTCTGTGGTCACTCCTGCACAAAGAAAAAGACACACATGTCATTACGTTATATATGTCGTCTGAATATACATATTAGTACATATCATATTTAATGTTAAGCATACTTCAGTACATTGCAATACTCATGTACAATATGCTATGCACTATATTAAATGTTTTGATTGCAGACTTAGACAGACGAACAGATATTTATATGGACGGACAGACAGACAGACAGACAGACAGACAGACAGACAGACAGACAGACAGACAGACAGACAGACAGACAGACAGACAGACAGACAGACAGACAGACAGACAGACAGACAGACAGACAGACAGACAGACAGACAGACAGAAATACAGGCAGGCAGATTCATAGACAGATGTACTAGAAGAGGATAACATGAAGCAGCTCTCAGCCCTTACCCAGCAACATGTCGGCAATCACAAAGGGCTGGGAGGACACCAGTCCCTGGCCCCTAGTGTCGGAGGGGACCACCATGGACTGGCAGGCATAGCCTCTCACCTCCCTCCGCTGCTCCGTCACGTTGTCCACACACACGGCCAGCTGTCTGTCCTGTGGAGAGACGAGGCCATTGGGGGTCAAACACTTCCATCGTTCATGCAAAAACACCTGGTCAGAAAAGGTACAGGGTTTCCCAAAGGTTCACATCCAAGTGTTGGTGTTTGGGTTTTGCCAGTGGGCCCTGGAGGTTGGTAGTTTAGGCTGGGGTGGCTGTCTATATGCTGGAAAATGGGGAATTTTTGCCTAGAATTTAACACCATAAAAGCATAAGCTATGGACTCTACACCCCCATTTAATAGCCCTACCTGCTCGATAATGTCCTGTGTCTGAATTCTGAGTCAATAAGGATAAAAGCGTCAATAATTTCAACTAAATCCGACCTCTTTCCCACACAGCCCAAGGTGGAAGTGCTGGAAGTATCGCAGGCCTCGGCTGGTGAAGCGGGGGCTGCTCCTGAAGCCTGTGAGGTTGGCCAGGGACGAGAAGTTGTAGTGCAGGAGCTGGCCCGCCCCGCTGTGCACCTGTAGGGTACAGTCGCTGATGCAGGCTGAGCGGGCCTGGAGGACAAAGTGGAGGAACAGACCTCGATTAGTAATAGACTCTGTGGCTCCAAGTGTTGAGCTGTAACCACGGATAAGGCATCATTCCTCTTTTTGTGGCCGCATTGCTTCCATACTGATTTGTGCAGCTGCTAAACCTTCATTTCCCCTGGGGGACGAATACAATTGGTTAGCTTAGGCTAATGAAAATACTATATAAATTAAGCCACGAATACCCTGACAAACTATACCATAACAATCGGAAGGAAGATGATGTGACCAAGGATAGCAGTAAATAGCAGTAATGAGAACCCCACATTCATCCTAGGGCTCCAAGCCTGGGCTCTACTGTGCTCGTCCCTCCTGACCTGGTTGGCGGAGGTGTTGGGTCCGCAGGGCACGCAGGCCTCCTTCCCCACCGTCTGCTGGGGCCTGATGATGGTGTTTGGTGGGCAGCTCTCACACATGCCCGTGCCGTTGACCATGTAGTGTCCGGGCGGGCAGGGCACGCAGGCGGAGAGGTCCGACGACCCCGCTGCACACTGGCGACAACGGGAGGCCACGCCGTCGACGGCGTTGGTGACGAGGACGGAGTAGATCTTGGCCACGTCGCTCGTGTGGTTCCTCTGTTGACAGTGAAGGTAGGGTTATGGTTGGATGTCGACGCAACGCAAGGGGGTTTACGGGACCCATTTATGTCCTTGCGGACCCTCCTTGCACCCCAAGGGCCAGACGTGCGCCTCCCAAAAAGTGTAACCTTGCGTTGATGCGACGCAGCCGCAAGGGCGGCGATTGGTCTGCTCGCGTAAACCCGACGTATATCTGACGCAGAACCAAGTCAGGTTCACGACTGCGTCGAAGCGATTGCTCGTTGCGTTGCATCAACGTGGAACCATAACGAGGCCTTTAGGCCAGTGGCTATGCTTTTTGATCGAAGCTTTTCCAAATATGATAAATACCGGTACATGAAAATGAATGAATATAATAGATACATATAATAAAAAGATGTATATTTAAATAATAATAAATATAACATACGATAGATGTATAGAAATACTAACTTGTATGTTTTTATGTTTAGTGACTTTGTGTTTCCCAGGCATTCAGTCTTGGTGAATTGACGTGTGTGTATGACGTGTGTGTGGGAGCGTGTGCATGCATTTGTCTTTGGGTATCCTGCATTTCCCCATAGTGGTTTCACATCGTCGTTCGTGACCTTTTTCAGTGACGTGATGCCGTGGTATAACTACTTCGGGAGCTATAAGCATCAATAAATATATCAATAACAATTGGTGGCTCTCTTGGATTAGAACATTTTATTTTTTTACAAAAATAATCACCAAGCTTTAAATACCTGTTAACCTCAAACTATTCCGTTTCCATTTGAATCTTGCATATGGATGTGGTACCGGACCCATTGTATACATTTACCATCTTTAACAGTTTAACTTCCCTTTGGAGTTTTAAACATTTAACCACTTCCACTAGAGGCAGGCCAGAACCTGGTTCCATGATTGGGAACAGTGCATCCTCTGCACACTTTATTCTTCATACTGTGGTCCTCCAATAGATATCCTATCATTCTGTCCTCTATGATTGGGCCAGAGGTGCGATGAATAAATTCAAGAAACTGGGGCTAGCGGGGAAACCTTGGTCACAGCATTGTAGCAGAGTGTGGACTTAGGAAGGCTCCCATCAAACTCTATTCTTGCAGTGGGAGAGGAGTAAAATACCTTAATACAATGTATACAAGTATATTGATGACTAGATCCAATTGAACCAATTCATAAGCTTTTTAGCATCTTAACTGAGAATAATAGAGCTACCTCTACTTATTAATCTGCTCTACAATATGTGAGGCGCTTGTTATATTGTCCTCTGGGATGAGATGGTGGCATAGTGTTCACAGTCTGTTTAAGAAACCAAAGGTCGATCACCTTTACAGTCCATCATTTCTTTTCCTTCCTTGGGGATAACGGCTATGAAGGCCTCCTTCCAGCAGGGGGAGGGATGGGGAGTCCATTTATATTACCATCAGGTTGAATATGTGTGTGGGACTTACCGTGCCATGCGACTGCATGCGTCGGAAGGCCCAGGTGAAGCTGGTGGTGATGTTGTCCTGGACCACGTAGGAGTAGGACTGCTTGCCCGTGGTGCCCTGCCACTTCTCCACAATGTGCTGATTCATCTTGCTGTACCCCTGAACACAAGACCCATCAATACCATGTTAAACACATTCAACTTGCAGATGACAATAATATTCCTGACGTCATGTATCACATGACATGTAGGTGTTAGTGTCATCCTCACCGCCAGGAAGTCCAGCATGCAGTCGGCGGTGCACGTTGTCTCAAAGACGAAGGTGATCCGAGACAGCTCGGTCGCTTCCTCGTCTTTGGCAGAGGATGGAGGCAGCCTTTTGAGTAGATGTTATATAAGATTGTGTGAGCTCTCTCTTGCTATTAAAGCCAACTAATGCACATCCGCTGGAATATGATACAACCCTGTTTTTTTGTATGTGTGTGTGATTTGATGCCTGCATGTGTGTTTGTGAGCAGGCGCGTGTGCGTGCGTGCGTGCGTGCGTGCGTGCGTGCGTGCGTGCGTGCGTGCGTGCGTGCGTGCGTGCGTGCGTGCGTGCGTGCGTGCGTGCGTGCGTGCGTGCGTGCGTGCGTGCGTGCGTGCGTGCGTGCGTGCGTGCGTGCGTGCGTGCGTGCGTGCGTGCGTGTGTGTGTGTATGCATGGTTGTGTGCTGGTCCCAACCTGTATCCTGGGACACTGAGTGTCAGGACCAGAAAGTCTGAGTCCTGCTCTCCTGGCACGGTGTAGATGTAGTCTCCGGCCACCTCCCACCCTGACACAACCACACAACATCCCATCCATTAAGAACCACAACGCTTCATCACCACACAACCGTCGTAGCCCCGTCCTCTCAGCTGGCACTCGTAGCATGGGGCGTGGGGCTCTGACAGGTGGAAGCGCGTCTCACCTGTGCTCTTCTCCATGTTGAAGGTATATTCGTGGCGCAAGGCATAGCTCGCCATGTTGCTGGGCATGGTGTTCCACCATTTGTACTCAAAGCCGACCACAGGCTCCGTACCAGCGGGACATTTCGCACAATCTGGCGTCGCGTTGGGAATGGAGGCAGAGAGTAGGAAAGACACAAGAAGGAAAAACAAGTTCAAAATATTTTTAGGGCAATGGCAATGGTTATTGATACAGATTCCAACTTGGACCTCAAATTGACAGAGCATTACACATCTGTATTGTATATTGCATTTCATTGAGTGCTTCGACTTAAAGTTATGAATTTACTGGTAACACTAGACATATTAAACCATGTTAAACAACGGTATACAATGCGCCCATCCAAACACACGCGTGAAGGCTTCAGAGATGACGGTCTCGAGGAGGTACCCCACCTGTTCCGTTGGAGTAGAAGTCGTCGGCGCAGGACTGGCAGGTGGAGGTGTTGGTGAGGAAGAAGCCCGGGTTACAGGGAGGGCAGGCGGTCAGCTGGCCAGAGGCGGGAAGAGTGACGGCTCCATGGACAGACTCACTGCAGATCTTTGGCTCCGTCCACTTGTACATAATCTGGGTCTGAACAGAGACGCGGGAGGAAATCACCAACCATTGTTTTTTATATTTGATTATGATCCGGAACCGTTTAGCCCTTTTATTGTCCTTTCTATCTTGTCGTTTTGTTTGGACACTCACATTTAACATATACACACATACACACACAATCATATAAATGCCCAGAGTTATAATTCAAAGTTTTTTTTCTATTGAATACGTCATCAACTGACTTTTAAATTGAAACTTGTATTTACCTCTTTGGTTCTAGCTCATGTTGCTGCATTGTATTTAGTGTGGATGTTGCTTATTGCTTATTTTATTAGTAGCTACTCCCATTTTGATGTATTCTTGCCAACCTCTCCTGTAAGTCTAACACTAAAGTTCTGAAAGTAAAGATAATCCGAAATGTAATTAAAGATGTAATTTCAAACCCTCCTCCCCCAGACACATACAGGTCTTTGAGCTCAGTACCTGTCTCCTGTAATCACACGGGGTGTGAGTGTAGAAGTAGTCACTGTTTGTACATGAAGGTCTCGCTTTGCAACTCCCCGAACCGGCCTCTGGGGAAACATTATAACAGTCAGAGGAAACAGCCAGTGGGCATGCAGAAAAAACACATCTCATACATTAAGATCCAGGGATAAGACACGCGCACACACACAGACCCACACACACACAGGTGCATATTTGCATAGAGATAACCTGGCCTTTATGCGTACTCATGCAGGACAACGAGCTTGTGGTATAGTATAGTATAGTATATCATAGTATAGTATAGTATAGTATAGTATAGTATAGCATATTATAGTATACTACAGCTACTTTACTATAGAGTGAATGAATAGAATGAATATATGAATGAAGAATCTGAATTTCTGTAGTGATCAGTGGTGTGAATCAGGAAGCTCACAACAAACGTACCGGCGTATGTGTCCGGTTCACACTGGTGGCACACGGTCGCACCCTTGTTGGAGTAGGAGTCTGCAGGGCAGAGGTTACAGCGCGCGGACCCCAGCTTAGCACTGTAGGTGCCCGGCTTGCAGAGGAAGCACTCTGACGTGTAGGCCACCCCTGGAACAGAAACACAAACCAAGATGTAATTATTAACAGACAATGGGGTCAGGGGAGTGGGGGGGGGGGGTATGTATTTAGTGGGGGGGGGGTTACGTATTTAGTGGCGGGAGCAAACAAAACAGACTTTTGGTATCATTGTTAGATACAGCAACAAGATAACCTCTCCATGAATCAACATCCAATATATATATATATATATATATATATATCAGATGATAACTTACCTGAGATGGCGATGTTCTTCAACAGAACCGATTTGACAGAGGTTTCCTCCAGAGCGTAGGCTGTGGTTCTCCAGTACAGGACGTTGGTGCCTTGGTTTAGTTTAACCTTGACACAGAGAGAAGTAGAACAGATTGAAGAGCAGAAACAGATCATAGCCATGTAGGACGAGATGTTGTGGGTTCACAGGCTTACATTATACTGACTCCAGTCGGCGTCGGATAGCTTCACAAACCGGCTCTCTGTGTCCGTGGACTGGCACTGGTCGTTCTGAACCTGCAAGACCCAGAGAGAGACGGCCGGAAATAAGTTAAACAAACCCAGCGACTTATAAATGTTTATAATGATACAGGGATTGCAGCTGTAGGATACTTACGAAGAACTCAAAGTAGATGTTGTTGTCGGGGTATAGATATTCAAAGGAGACGGTTCCGGCTTTCTTGAGGTTCACAGCAAAGGACAAGGTGGTGGTGCACTCATCTACGTTTGAGGCTATGTGATCCCCCATCGGAACCCACGAGGACCTGATGGAAAGCACCACAAACTGTTTGGTACATGTCTGGAAACGGATGCTGTAGTATTGGCTATGAGTCTGCAACCTTCATTATCAAAAGAGAAATCTTTGGTTCCTCTCCCACCAAATAAAATAAAGCTGGAACCACAAAACATATTTGACCTCTAAAAGGAAGATAACACAGAGAATATAGTTGTATATATAATTAGGGTTAACCAATAGTCTATAGTTTGATAGTTGTTGTTTTTTTGTGTCACAGTAGGCTATAACCTTGTCCTCGAAAATAACACGTTACCCATGAAAGAAAAAGAAAAAATAGCTACACATTTTCTTTTGAGAGGGGTGGAAGAGACACATGGGGCTCCAGAGCCGCGGTTGGCTGACCTCTGGGCTGGGGGTTCTGCTTAACAACATGGGGTCCACCCCTGATGAGGGCAACCTACCGGTCCGCATCTGTAAAATGCTGCCAGATGACTTCAATCGAAAATCATCAATCTGTCTCAAATTCACTCTCCAAGTCACTTTGGTGTGGAAGTGGTCTGTCTAAATGATTAAATATGAAATATGAAATGAATGTGGGGACAGACTCACTTGGAGCAGTTGGTCTGGGAGTCATCGTCGATGCTGACGCCGTGCGTGACGAAGCCCGACCGGCAGACTGTCCCACTCATCGAAGGCCACCCCCGTGCCAAGAGAGTAGCTCCCCGCCGCGCACTTCTGGCAGCTCTGGCTGCTCATCTCCAGGAACTCCCCGTCCATGCACGAGAAGGCTGCGCAAAGTAAGAAGAGAATTAGAGGAAATGGACCCATTTGGGAAGATTGTAGAGACGTACAGGAATAAAGGACGTTTCTCAAGGATGATTTCATGGATGAAGGGTTCTGAACATTGTGTGTGTTCACTTCCCCTGTCTCACTCCCACTTCCACAGAGATAAGATGGAAGATCATAAGAATGGATACTGCTCAAAACTAGTCCTGACTAATTCTGACTTATTATAAACCACAATTAAAGACCATGGCACCAAGTTTCGGCCTGCCAAATAATCTGACAAAAGTCTGAGCATTTATTTTGGAAAAACAGAGCATTAATCTGGCCTTGACCTTCAAAGGATGAAACGAGGTGTCCTGGGTAATGTAGTCAAGGGATGAAACTCACTGCAGTGGGTGCCTTTCACTGGATCAGGGAGTCCTGTACACGTATCGAGCTTGTTTGGGACAGCCACTCTCCACCTGGACTGGTGCATATCACACTCTGTGTACTCAAAGTGGTAGTCCGACTGGAAAAGGAGAATTAAAATTCATTAAAATTTTACTGTGTGACTGCAAACCAGTATGCAGACAATAAATCAACATAAGAAAAACAAAGAAGGCAACAGGGGGTCAAATGATAAGAACCGAGAATGGAGTTTGGGTATTAAAAACCCAATGTTCTGCAAATGCATGTGTGATGATCAATAATGTGTTTTACAGTTTGCTGTAAAACCACAGCAACCTCTTTTCCAAATAAAGTTGGGAGACAATATTTACCCAAGAAAGCCGCCTCGCCTGTTGTCCTGATAAATTCTTCTTCTATTCTCTAATCAAGGAATTACATCTGTTCTACCTAAATCCCTCCAGGGTTTACTGAATGAGTCAGGGGGAGATGTTGTTTGTGAACCAGCCCTTTTGTCAACACATCACCTCAGAGTTGTTGTAGAAACGCGGCCTTTCCACGGGGAGACATCAAACACCACCACGCCGCTTTGAGACGCAGTAACAGTGTCTCATTAACAAATACCACCCCACCCAAAATGCACTCAAATGATGCTAATTGTTTTTATTTTACTGTATGAATCCTTTATAATTGCAGAGTAGGCGGATGGATTGAGCTAAGGTGTTGTCACTGACAGCCTGGCATTACCTTGCTGTTGGTATTAAAGCCATACCCCAAGGCCAGTTCAAACCACGTGGGATGAACTGTTTAAAAGTTGACTAAAACGCATCAGCAGATGGCAGCTCAGTGTTTCTGATCAGTGCTGCTTCATTAACAGGGGCCCAAGGTATCTCCTTACCCAAGGGGTCCGCGTCCCCAGGAGCCAGCCATCAATATGAATAGAAAATGGGAATAAGAATATGGAATATGCGCTCACAACCCAACCGCTTGCTATTAACAACCATGAGGAAACCAGGGTAACGGGACATTGGGATCAGCTCATGGTCGAATGGGTTCTGGTGGCAGAAAACCAATTTACCTGGGGGAGCAGCTGCTGCCTGCTAAATGCTTGCTGACATTTCACTTCTAAGCTCACTCACCTTGAAATGCAGGTGCTAGAGTTGCCATGGAGGGCATTTGGCGTCATTACCATGCAGATAAGCCTCGACACAGTATCTGGCTGCCATAAACGTTCTGCCATAACGAAGTCGACTACTACTATCAAATACAGCAGTTATAATGCAAAAATTTAGAAGGCGGTTACCAGATAAGTACTGCGTTGTACTTTAAGTGTTACAACTAGGAGTTACAAGTCTGGTAGAACATAGTATAGTACCATATTTGGTTAACACAATGTTTTTAAAACAATGTTTGTGAATCCATATATAGTGGCTTGACCTCAATGTCAAAGTTATTCCTCACGACTATACTTATTTTCAAAGTATGGATGAAACCGTCCAGTGACCCACTTCACCAAACCAAGCAGTCGTGATAGTCCATAGATTGCAGAACACAAACATTAGCAAGTTTTGCTAACATATGTTCATTTCCCACACCCCCATTATGTAGAATTTCAAACAAGCCCCTTTCAGCCAAATAACTATAATTCAGGAACCCTTTTAGAAAAATACATGTATTCTAGGTAAATTATAATAAGAAACCTTAAAGTAAAACATTCAAACAAGGATATTTAAGACCCAGTTGGGTCTTAGGGTTTTTTTTGGCCTACTTCAAACAGAAAATGTGTGTATGTGTATGTAGGCTAAGGCCATGGTATTTCAGAAGGTTTTTACATGCTGTAATAAAACTAAACAGAATATTAAATTCAAACTCTAATAACAGTAGTAGGATCATTCATGCTCATTCTCAAATATTACATCTGATATTGTTCAATTTCAGATCCAACAGCTAAAACCAAGCATTACCTATTGTGTTAAGTTGCAGTCATTTGCCTTTGAAAATTTAATGACAACACATTACAAAAAAGCGTCTTTCTCTCACACATGTTATATGCCCATTTTACAGTTGTGTCCCTTGTTCATGCAGAACAATATTAAAAAAATGCAAAACGTGGAGAAAGTTATTATTGTTCCCATCTTACCTCCTTACACAAAGGCAATTCCGCATTGATATGAGCAAATAAGTGCCAAATAAAAAAATAACCGAAATGCGCTATGTCCATGGTTGCTGTTCCCAGGTCGTCCCAGTCCCTCTGTAGTTATGACGCGACACGAGCCATGACAGAGAAGCCACAGGTAGGCGCGGCTCTTTGAACGCAGGTAAACACAGGCTCCTTTCTGATTGGCTGCCTGGCAGCCAATCATCTGTTTTGTGGCGAATAATAAAAAATGTAATTGTAATGAATGTAGGAATAATAACAAATGTTTTGGGATCTTTAATAAGATGCATTTTATTTGTATTTCTCATTATTACTTATTATTTATTTATTTATTTTATAGCATACATATTTTATGTAGTTTGCTTCGATTTGCTTCGATATGGATAAAACGTTAGACTCAACATTTGTTAAACTGAATGACATGGGAAGATCATAATATGGCGTATCAGGGCTGGCAAGTTTCACAAAAAGTTTGGAGTGAGATGACGTATGTAGGGGGCGGAGCGACCGAACATTTTGCGAAACGCGGCGACCTGTCACGACCCTACACAATAATTAGAAAATTAGTTGCTGGCAATTGTACATATTCTTTATAATCTATAAACAGTGGGCCACAATAATAGGGCATGGTGTTAAAGAATTATTCAAATAAGCCCCTTTTCAGAAAGTGTGTGTGCGTGCTGCGTGTGTGTGTGTGTGTGTGTGTGTGTGTGTGTGTGTGTGTGTGTGTGTGTGTGTGTGTGTGTGTGTGTGTGTGTGTGTGTGTGTGTGTGTGTGTGCGTGCGTGCGTGTGTGTGTGTGTGTGTGTGTGTGTGTGTGTGTGTGTGTGTGTGTGTGTGTTCCTACTGGCGGCTACTCCACTAAAAGAAAGCCTTCTCCTTTTCCAATGTTATCTTCACTGTCAATTTGCTGTATTTTATGACAATGAAAAGCAATTTACGTTGACCGCGTTAAATTGCTTCTGTCAAAACTGTCGACGGATCGTAGAGCTAGGACAGCCCAGAGAGCCTTAGAGAGAGAATAGTATTATTAAATATATATATAATATATATTATTTTTTCTATGACTCAATGCACAGTTTAAGCAGAGCTTAAACTGTTTAAGCAGAGCTCGGTTCACTCTGCTCTGTCTCGGTCAAGGTCACATTTATAAGAGCTCTGCACGCTTTGAACCTTGGGAACGCACCGTTTCATTATATACAGGAAAAAGTTAATGTAATACCTAGAGCGTCATTTGGGTGAGAAAGAGGAGGAGTGTCGTGAGAGCGCCTGAAGAGGGTCATTCCAGCTCCGGGCTCATTTTTACGGCGCAGCGTTGTGAGGATTTTGAGAAAGGCCTGAGCAGGTGATTTGGGTTCAGTGGTTGCTTAGAGACCAGGCTGTAAACATCGTAGCTGGTGACCCAGTAAAACAAACCCAAGAGGCACGTCTCTCTAGGCCTGCCTTGGTCATTCCCTGTCACGAGATGAACATATCAAGCAGAGACCCCTTTCCGTTTCCTCAGCCAGAAAACGATAACACCTTCACGGGGACCAAGCCATTACAGGTAGGGTTTTTTTTTATTGACCTCTGTTGTGCCTGGGAATGCAATGCGGCGCTAACTTAAGACATTAGTCATCAGGACATTGCAAATATGTTTAGTTTCATGCATGTTTGAACCATGTTAAGATACCACCCACCTAAACAAAGCTCCGTGTGGTTTGCCTGCACAGAGAGGGATCTCCGATAAGCCAACTCATCTGGCCCAGTACGAGGAGCCGTGGAGCCGCCTCTACCTCACTGCGACTTCGACGAGCAGCAGCAGGGCCGTGACGCACCAAGGCCGAAAGGTTTACATTTCACTTCGTTTGACTAGAATGTATACGGCTACGGAAGCGTAATTCATTCACTTGAGACAATAAACTCTGCGTTAAAT
Source organism: Melanogrammus aeglefinus (assembly GCA_900291075.1). Classification (NCBI taxonomy): domain Eukaryota; kingdom Metazoa; phylum Chordata; class Actinopteri; order Gadiformes; family Gadidae; genus Melanogrammus; species Melanogrammus aeglefinus. The sequence continues at coordinate 195,511 of OLKM01000896.1, forward strand.
CACTGACACAATTCTTTGAGTCAGGTTAGTTTTTGATTAGATTGCCCGGGAACGGAGTCAACAAAAAGTTCAACCGATTTCCATGACACTGCTCAATCCTGGCTGGCATTGCAATGTTGTGTGTATTATGTAACTGATACACTATGCAGACCTTAATCACTGACTACATTGAAATATAACCCATCACCTGACCCCCTTAAGCACATCTGATCGGATTCTCCCTCCACTTCTCGCCAGGTTCCCCACGACAGCCTCGACTTCCACCTGAAGTCCCTCTATGACCACCACGAAGACTTCCTCCGCACCAGGAACCAGACCTTGTACCAGCCGGAGACCAGCTCAGGCGACATTAGGTGGCCAACAGGAATATGCTAATTACATCCATCCATGACTATTACCTCCCCAAATGAAAATCACTTCGATACGCTCATATTTAATTTAAACCTACAGGAGGACACTAAAAGAACGTGAAAAGCTAGAAGTCCAGCAAAAGAATCTTAAAAACAACAGCATCAGGGTGTGGATCACCCCCCAGAAGTGCTCCATTTACAGCATCAAAGGAACCATAGGTGAGTTGATATACAGTACATGGTCAAACTCATCTACAGCTGGTGAACTCCAGTGGTAATGAATTAACAATTTGATTATGTACAATAACAGTTTATTCACAAAGTGAAGTGCAGAACATCAAAATAAACAAAAGGAACAATGAAATAAATTACCTAGGCTGTTCCATAACTGAAAAACGCATGGGTGCCATGTTAATCCTTTTCTTTATTACAACAATATTTTCCCTCCCCAAGAGTCTCACCACAACGCGAACAGGGGCTACTCCAGGAAACACGATGGGGGCTTCTACTCCACCTAAAGGCCCCTCCCACGCTCTAAAACTACAACATGGCGAGGTGGATAGTGGAGAAGGCGAAATAAATTCCTTCTAAAGATGCCATGTTTGTAACACTCTTATTAACCTAAGACACCACTGGAACGAGGTGTTCAGAATGAAACAAAAAGACAATTACTGTCCATCAAATTTACACACAATTGTAATCTCGTCAGTCAACAATAACAGAAAAGGCTCAACATAAATAACTTCTAGTAGGAATGTGGGTCCACTGCATACATTTTCATGCATACGTTTTCCTGTATTATTCTTGTTGTGTGCAATTCTTCCTCCGGGCGATGCGTCTGAGGAAGGCCTTCTCGTCCCACTCCCCCGGAGACAGCATCTCAGGTCCATTATGGATGCAGAGCACAGTCATCTCCTCAGCATAGTGGAGGTCTTGGAGGAGCTGAGGGCACACAGCAAGCACATGTGTTGGTAGGTAGGGAAAAGGCATCCCAGGTAACCATAACCCCAGGTGAGAACTAAAGTCAGCGGCAGGTATATTTAGTCGGAAATGCCACATAAAAGTAATCAAAGCAAGAGGACTTTGGTTTAAAAACACAACAATGATGGGACTACCTATGAGGTTCTATGGTAATAGTTATTTTATGATTGTATCGCCTGTTGTATCGCTGCCGATACCTGTCCATCAGAGAGGCCACACTCACCTTTGGTGTGATAAAAAAGTACTGCGAGGTGGTCTCTCTGCACGCCGTGCGGACCACGATATCAAAGACCCTCCGCTCGTTGATGGGGTCCATTCCCTGTGGAGGACATTAAGCAAGGACAATAAAGAAACCAGCCCTTCAAGATGAAAGCTATTGTATTAGGATATGCGATGGTGTTTAAGTCTGTGCATACACAGTCAACACTGGCCCGTATTCAACACTAAAACCTGAACATTGACGATGTGAAGGGCGGGTGACCCAGACCTGGTTGATCTCGTCCACCACCCTGAAGGGGCAGCGGTTGAGCTCCTGCAGGGCCATGAGGTAGAGCATGGTGGACACGCTGCGCTCCCCCCCGCTCTGGTGGTGCGCGGTCAGCTCATGCAGCTCTGTGCTGTTGTGGAACTTCACCCGGATGCGGATCCCATACTTGTCGTACTCCTCCTACACACACACACACACACACACACACACACACACACACACACACACGTGAACCTCCTACGATTGTGCAATTTGATTGGTTCGCAATCCCGGGATATTGGGCAATATCCCGGGATTGAGATCTCAAACTCAGGACATTTGGAAGTATGCGTGAAGGTGGTCTCGTCAGGCTAATTAAAACATATAAATCCCGGCAAAAAGTGTTATCTTGTTTATTTTTAGAGCGTTCACATGTAGTATATTCTAACCTGGCTATTCCCCACTATTCACTACGCCTTCGGCGAATAATTGTTAAATATATCCATAGAATCATTTTGGGAATTAATTCACATTCACTTCCCAAAGTAAAATGTTGCTGGTCAATTAAATGCATGAGCCAAGGGGACCCGTTACCTCCTTTTCTGAATGGAGGTCCACCTCGCCCACGCACTGCATCGAGCGGAAGAACTCGCCGAACCTCTCGTTGATCTGACCAATCAGCGTTCTTAGAGGGTTCAGCCAGCGCTCTTTGGCCTGAGACCAAGACAGAGGCAGAGACTTTCAACACATTCGGCAGCAAACAGAGCAAAGGGACAGATTAATTATCTTCTTTCTGCTGGGCAGAAAGAAGATAATTAAATAAAAAGGCACCTTAGCAGGCCACATGTATTTATTGGTACATATTTACTTTTATTGTTGTTGTCTTTTAATGTATTGTTCAAAGACTATCCATCCACATAAGTAAACGTACGCAGACAAACAAGGACCAATACCACACACTTCCCCAATTTTATGCCCAACAAATCTGAGTACAACAACCTCCACAGCGATCCAGTAACCTAATGTCAAACAGCGCACTCTAGTGGCCTCAAAGTATCTCAGGCCAACCAACCCTTTCAGGTTTTGGCTGTACCTCAGAAATGTTCATCCGGTAGGTGTTCAGCTCTTCGCTCTGATCGCCCAGCTCCTTCTCCAGGTTCTGGATCTCCTGTTCTCTCCTGTTGTACTCCCCCACCACCTGGGACCCAGCCAGGGGAGAACCATGTCCTACGGTCAGAGCAGCTCAATGTGCAGCTTAAGCATCCACTAATTGCTCAGTAGGCCCAGGGACATAAGTCACTATTTCTATAATTAATTACATTGTTGGGCAAAAATGAAAATTTGAGGAAACTCACTCTTGTTGCATACGACTGAAACGAAAAGAACTTTGTGTGGCCTAGTTTTTCTATTTTGCTTTGTTCCTGCTAATTAAAAAATACCCCCATTTCACAGAATAATTACGGGGGGAAAAATAAATGGGGTTTGAAAATGAACCAGGTTCAATCCCCAATGCCTGCAGTTTACCGGTAAGGCCTCTTTGTGGAAACCGCCAAAGCAGTACCCCCCCTCCTAATGACTCTTATAGGAATTCAGTTTTAGTCACTATGGACCAAATTAGCATCTGCTACATAACCAAAATAGTATGCAAATGGCGGTGCTCACGTTTTCTCTGATTCCAGTGAAGCCCTCTGCCCTGGAGCGCTCCTCGTTCAGCAGGGCGTCCAGCTCCTCCATGGTGTCAGGCAGCTTGCTGAAGGCCTGGACAGACACGAAACCCTGTGACTCCTTACAGAGAACCAATGGACACGACCCTCACAGCACACAGGAATAGACATTGTATTCCCATTACATTTAGGGTGTTTGAGGCCCCTTTTGGATATCTTTCATATTATGGGTTACCGTTACTGTAAACTGTGGGCCTGTTTTCAAAAAGGGTCAGTGAGGGCTATCTGTAGCCATGCCATGATTATCTTTTCATAGTCATGGTCTTGTTTATAATAATTACATATTTACAACAGAATGACATCCCAGCCATGACTCCTTAATTACAAACCTTAGAAGACAAGCTCCTTCAAATTATTGTGCACAATGGGAACCAAGGGGCAAAAAGCCCAAGCATCCAATCCCTCTCTCAAACAACAGGTGACCCCACGCTCTGAACAAGCGCTACTCTGTTGAAGAGCCGGGTACTACTTAGTAAGTACTTACCACCATTAGCTCTGCAGGCAGCGTCCCTGCTGGATCCATGTTGCAGATGGTCTTGGCGCTCCTCATCAGGCACTTGCACCTCTCATGCAGTTGGTTTTTCTGCGTGTCCAGGCGAGTGAAGGCATCCTTTGAGGAAATAAAAACAAAAACGAAACCATTGCCTCAATAATCGCATAAAAATATATACAGTAAGATATAAGGTTGGGCGATTGTCTACAACATTGGTTCTCAAAGTGCGGCCCGCGGGCCATTAGAATTTTTTTTGATAATAGATCAATATTAATTTAAACAAAAATAAATAAATATAAAAAGAGAAAAGTGGACTCTCTAGCTTTCAATAAAATCCTGTTACATTTGTTAGTTTTAATCCGACTGTACATGACTTTGAAAGGATGAACCTCAGTTTCGTGATTTAGGTCTCAGTTGACCTCACTCCCAGAGGTCCACGGTGCAATGTTTTCTTTCACCACTGGGATGCTGGCGGCGTATCCCACCTATTTTTTTTCCTCTCCTCTACTCAAGCAGTGAGGGAATACTAACTTCAATTACAATTTGCAGGGCTTTTTAATCTGTAAAATTAGCCACCACACAGCACAGCGCTGTTTTTCTGACAACAAAAAAATCATAAAAAAAAAAGACCACCGGCCCATCCCTAGCAAGATAATATTAGTATCTATTTTTTTTTTTTTTTTTTCTTTTTTTTTAAAAAAAAAGGTATTGAAGAATTATGGTATCGACTTCAATTTTCCTTGCTATATTGATCCTTTCAATACTTGCCATGCTTAGGTGGGTATGTGTGCATCATAATTCCAAACCTACTTCCAACGTCCTGAGCTCCACTTGTCTGTCCTTACAGTTCCCCTCCAGGTGGGTCTTCTCAGCATTGAGACCCAGAGTCTGCAGTGCAAGATGGACCTTCAACATACTCAGGCTGGCTCTCAGCTAAAACCGTCACAGAGACAAAAACATATCAAGTAACTCAGTTTGCAACCAAAACACATTTATTACAAAATGTTAATTTTAATTATAAACACATGGGTTACCAGCTAATGTAATGGAACTGGCAGAAACACAGAACTACATGGTAGTAATAAGCCTAGTCCCCCATACCTTTATTTGGACCATAATCTCAACCATTATGGCCACCTTCTGGTCATTGACCGCACCGATTTTGGTTTCGGTGTCTTCCTCCAATTTATTCAGGTCGACACGATTTTTTTCGATTTGTCGAAGACTGAAAACAGGAGCAAAAAGTGGCACTATACATTTTTGTCGGTAAACTAAAGTGACTTACAAATGAGGCTGTGCACCAAAGCATACAATACGAATCGTATTGTATGCAAAACACAAGCTTTTAAAAGCCGATGTTAGTGACATTTCAACAGTCCCGGGCAACAATCTAGACATGTCTAGACATATGGAGATCGAAAAAAGAGAAATTGCCATGGAGTCCGTCTCACCTGTCCAACTTGGTGGCGATCTTCTGCTCCAGCTGCCTCTTCTTGCCCTTCTGCTCCAGCAGCCCCTTCTTCTCCTTCCTTAGCTCGTTGTCCCGGCACTCCAGGGTGGAGAAGTTCTGCTGCAGCCCCGCCAGACGCTCATCCAGGTCCTTGATCTTCCTCTCGCAGTTCTGACCCAGAGACACAAACCCCACGTCTTATAACGCACCCCTACACACAAATTCTGACTGCTGCTCAATAAATGGTTCAAACTTTAAAAAAGGGAAAATTGTTTGAATAGAAGTTTGAAAACTTAACTTTAGACCGGCTAATAGACAAACTAAAGCATTAAGGGAGGACATGATTGAAGGACAACTAAAAAAGGTTACACAATATACAATAAATAATGATTTTTTTTTGGTGACTCAGACGTATGGGCAAATATATCATTGATAAAAGAGCTCCCTCTTTTGCTGCTCTGAAAAGCTGTGTCCATACCTGGATCTGCTGCTCCACTTGGCCTTTCTCCTCGGCGTCCACCGAGATGGTTAGGAACTTGGAGGCCCGGAGCACCGAGTTGCTAGTGCTGATGTGGTTGGGAGTAGACCGACTTCTTGACCCACATACCGCTCTTTCCGCCGTGTAGATGAGCTTTAGGTAAGGCTCCTCAAGACCTGACCGGGGGGGGGGGGGGGTCATGTAAATGCTGTATCAATCAATCATTGGGGTTTATACAAAATCATCCCCTTTAGAATGAACCCATTTTGATCATTCCAATGAGGGTGACCTCAAGGGCTCACATGGATAAACCACCCAAAACAGACCTTATTAATCATGGCTTTGGTTTGGGCCGTTCCCACGGGAATGTCGTGCACTTTGTACTGGTAGCACAGGTAGCTGACCACAATCAGTCGGGGCGGTCAAACATCTCACGCAGGTAGGAGTAGAACCCAAAGCGCCCTGCACACAGTCAATTGTTTTTAGACAGGAACGGTCCACATGCTATCCCCTTGTAGAAGGTATCTCTATGTACAGGTTGTCCTTGGTCTTAGAACGCCCGTCTCCGCACTTCTGTTTTAGCATTAAAATGTTTGGTAGTGATTGTTTATTTAATTTTCTTTTTAACCACTGGATGAAGACAAAGGCCAAAATTTTCCCCCCAAGTGGATAACACATAAAATACACAGCGACAAAACCATTTTATGAAAGGCCTGCTTATAAAACATGGTTTATTTAACATATTTCTGGAGGTATTTCTCCAAGAGAGGCCCTTCAGCTCACTTGAGAGACTCGATTGGTCGAGACGGTGGCTTGTGGGCACAAGACACTGCCGGGGCCAGGATGGAGTTCACCTTCAGTTTTAATTTGTCACGCACCTGAGGAATACAAAAATTATAAAAAAAAAACGATGCACAGAAAATTTCAGCACAAAAAGGGTTCACCGTTTAGCTAGCTAGGCTTTGGACTATGGAAAAATAGCCACAGGCCGCTTGAGTTATTTTGTGGAAGCAGCTCCTCTTAGTTTCACTTTAACTTTCCGTAATATACTCGATCAATCGCTGTATCTAGTAGTACATAGTTAACAATTATTGAATACTCATTATGTAGACATAGAAACATTGCTTGCTGCATTTGTCATTCAAAGAGTCAATGCACAGACCATCCTCTTCATGAAGGCCTCCATGTCCTCCCTCTTCTCGAACAAAAGCCCCGCAGGTCATTAAAGGCGATGTTGAGTCTCCACGTATTTAGCAAAAGCGAGGGATCCTTCACATTGAGCTGAAATTAAGCATCCAAATTCAAAAGACCAACGTATTAACACAAGAGTTATAAATTAAGGAGGCAGATGGGAGTGTTTAGGAGCATTCACATTTGGTGTTAAATCACTGATATGAAAACAGTTTAATTCAACTGTTATAATATCTTCCCTTCTCTCTCGGGCAGTTCTTTTTTTATGGTGACATTGTTTGTTGGCAATCGCTTAATGTTGTCTAGGTGCCTGCCTAGGTACACTGGACATTGAACCAAGCACCAAGGCACTAGCCCACGTTCTATCAGAGACTCACCACCCAGCAGCATGGGCTCGTGCACATTCCCGCCTGCCAACAACAGCCTGTTCTGCCGCAGCCACTGGATGGCGGTGAAAGTGTCCTTGTGGCGAACCTTCAGCTTGGTCCTCCTTGGCCTTCATCATGTTGTTCATGTCGTTCAGCCTCCTCCGTAAAACACTGTGCGAGCACACAAGGACACAGCCCCTCCGGTCAACTAGTGCTGGGATATCCCTCATAGGATAGAACAGGAGTCTATAAACATGGGGGTTCAGCTGTTACAACCGTTTGGGAAATATGCCCCTTCAGACATCACAAGTGGGCGAATCCACCTAGATGTATGACGGAGGGATGAGCAACATTTGCTACCTTCGACTGGGTAGGCTGGTAGACTGATCTTATCCAGCACACATCTAGGTGGACACGCCCACTTGTGATGTCAGAAGAGGCAAGATTTTCACAAAACGGCTTGTAAGGGCTAATCACACTCATACCTGGTGGTATAATACGTCACCTTTCAGAAGGAAGAAAATAAATAAAATAAATAAATAGGTGGTTGCTGGTATATTAAATAACAAGTACACACTTCTGGACTCTGCGACCATGTTGTCCTTCTCCCTGCGGACGTCTGATTTCTCCCCGTCCAACCTGGCCCTCTCCTCCTGGTGGCCCTTTCAGCTCCACGTTGATGGCTTCTATGCGCGGCGCCCACGGTCTGGCTGCTCGCCCACACCGTGGCGAGCTCCTTCTGCAGGTCGTCGATGATGGTCTTTGGTGTTGGCGATGCGCTTCTTCCTCGTCCACCTTCTCCGTGCGCTTCAGGTTCAGAGCCTGCTTGATGTCGTCGATCTGGAGCGGTCGGACAGGCCGCAGAGGGGTGAGGAGACAGGCGACCGATGGCGTTTGTTTATTTGGACTGGGTTCGTCGGACTGTGAGGCAAGGACTCACCTCTTTTTGCTTACTGTCCAATTGGTCCCGTTTAGCTTTGCACTTCCGTGCGGCCTCTTTTGACGTCGCTGGTCTGGAGGAATAAACAACAACATTCATTTAACATTTGTTAATCCCGGGATGAAATTCAGTTGTTACAGAAGCTTTATCTAATAGAATAGTTAAAAAACTGTTTGTATTTAATAGACAAATACATATATGACCTAGTTCCTTGCCTTTTTATGGTACAGTAAATTTACAGAAAAGAACATAGGCACTTGCTCAGTTCCCTAAGGAATGTATTTTCCCCATTGAGCAGAGGGAACGGTCCGACCTTGGTCTTTATCTGGGCCTCGATGGGCTGCAGTTGGTTGTTGATCAGCTGGATCTTCTTCAGCATGGGACCGTGGGTCTGCTTCAGGCTGGACAGACGCTTCTTGACCTCCTCCCGGTCCCCCTTCACAGACTCGTGGCTCTTTACGAACCTCTTCGAACTCCTGGAGAGAAACGACCAAATCACATGTTGGGCATTTTAAATAATTTCATTCAAATCCCAATCTAACCCTTCACCCATGTTTGTATAATCAACAAACAAAACACTGCTCACCACCCATGGTTTCTTCCTTCCTCCCAGCAATTCAATCATGTCCAGATGTCTCCTTCTTCTCATAGTACCGATTCATGTCAAGCTTGTTGTTCTCCGTTTTTCTGCTTCTGCCTTTCCAGAAAGGTAGCCTTCTCATTCAAAGTATTCTGTTGAATCAAAATAAATGTTTAACATCAGTCCTGGTTCCATGACAATTCAGCGATTGTGAACACCATTCCACTAATGTCATTTGCAAATCAAATGTTTTTCACACTTTGATTATAAAGTTAGAAGAGATTTTTTTTTTCTAGAATAGTTTATGCATTATGGCTCCTCTCTAATACATTCTTTAAAAATTGCAGCACTTTATAAAAAAGGACAAAATCCTTATCTAGGTTTATCATCCACAATAGGCAGAGAAGGAATTCACTTAAACTATTCAAAACCACTGGCTAATACTACACACCTCAAGTTCTCTCCTCTCTGCCACGAAAGTTCTTCAGCTCACAGTGGTATCGTGTACATCTCTGGTGGCCCCACGGACTTCTCGTGGCCTCCAGAAGCTCTATCCTGGACATCTTCGCGAACACTCGCCCACTTTCTCCTGCAGCAAATATATGCCATCATATCAGCAAGCATGTAGAGTATGGGTACAGTAAACGGTGGATTGTGAAAACCTATTTGATTTTATATGTTGGCAAAAAAAATATATGCGTCAAAGAGGGTTTAAGGTTTTAGTTGAACAAATGTCTTCTGTTTGCAGAATCAGGCAGTGTAAGATTAAGGGTTTAAACCTAGAGATACTCCTCTAAAATTCATAATGTTCGGTAATATTTTGAGAAGGGGCTAGGAAACCGCACACAAACCCACCTGGGGAAGAAACTGACAGAGGTTGCTGACTTGGATTTGAAGGGCTTTGACTCTTCTTCCTCCACCACCTTCTGACTGCAGGATTTTCCATTCAGCGTCCAGGAAGACAGGTTCTCTGTGCTGATCTCTCTGTTTATCAACCAAATTACCATCATTCTTTTGTAACTGTAAATTCAGTTACAAATGGAAAGTAACCGTGTGCAGGTCAATTGGGTCCCGGAAGTCCCTAGAAACATATAACAGTTGCAAGAAGAAGTATGTGAACCCTTTGGGATTACTTGGAATTCTGCATAAAATGTGTTTTTAATCATCTAATTCCAACTCATAACAATAGTCCAAACACAGTCTGCTTAAACTAATACTGCACCAGAAAATTTGATGTTTTAATTTTTTTTAATTGAACACAACAATAAATAATTCACAGAGTGCAGGGTGGAAAAAGTATTTGAACCCTTTGGATTTAATAACTGGATGACTTGTCTGCCAGCAATAACCTCCACACAAACGTTTTCCTGTAGTTGCAGATCAGACCCTGAACACAACCGGTCAGGAGGAAATTTGGACCATTCCTCTTTACAAAACTGTGTTCAAGTTCAAGCACAATATTCTCTTGGGATGTCCTGGTGTGAATTGCTCGTCTTGAGGTCATGCCACAGCATCTAATCGGAAATACGGGTTGGAGGGTCAGGACTCCGACTGGGCCACTCCAGAAGGCGGATATATCATTCTGTTTACATTGCCAATTCTGTTGATTTACTTTTATTCTTGGGTCGTCCTCTGTTTAGCTTCAGTTGGCAGACAGAGAGGTCTTAAGTTTTTCCTGCAATATGTGTTTGATACAATTGGGAATCTCATTTTCCCATCGATGACAGCAATCCGTTTACAGGCCCTGAGGCAGCAAAGCAGCCCCCCAAAATGATGCCCCCTCCACCATATTTCACAGTTGGGATGAGGTTTTTGATGTTGGTGTGCTGAGCCTTTTTTTCCTCCACACATAGCTTGGTGTGTTCCTTCCAAACAACCAAAATTTTGGATTCATCTGTCCACACAGAATATTTTGCCAGTAGTGGCCAGTGGCTTCCTCCGTGGTGGTCCTCCCATGAACTCCATTCTCGTGTTTAATGATTTCTCCTTCATTGTAGATTTGTCAACAAAAATGTTGAGCAGGTGCCAGAGATCTTTGTAAGTCTTTGGCTGACACTCTAGGATTCTTTTCCACCTCTTGAGCATTCTGCGCTTGTGCTCTTGCAGTCATCTTTACAGGACGACCACGCCTAGGAGAGAGTAGCTAGCAACAGTGCTGAAAATTTCTCCATTTGTAGACGATCGCGTTTACCGTAGACACATGAACATCCAAGGCTGTTAGAGATTACTTGGTAACCCCTTCCCAGCTTCATGCCAAGGTCAACAACTCTTGATCGTAGGTGTTCTGAGAGCTCTTTTGGTGCACGCCTGGTTTCACATCAGGCCAATGCTTCTTGAGAACAGCCTAACTCAAAACTGAGGTGAGTGTGTTTTATAGGGGCAGCGGCAGCTATTAACCAACACCTGCAACCTCAGCACATTGAGGTTGGACTCAAGGTGTGGCTGGAGGCTCCTGTGGGGTAGTCCACGAAGACGGATGTTAACAGATTAATGCTGGAACTCTTAGGGTTTGATTTGTAGCCCACTGTGCCAACGTAAACCAGAGGCTGTCGGTGGTCCGCACCGCACGGGGTTAGTGCATTAGCTTCAATCAACGATGGGGTTGGTTGAACGACGAGGGTGTGTGGCGGCGGTTAAGCGTCAGTGCCGAGTTAAAGACGTGATGTTTGGAGGTCATGGAAGACCCTGATCGAAGAATGAAAACGGTCCGCGTGATTTCAATGAAGTGGAACTCCAGGGTTCTCCTGGAGAGCTATGACGAGGAGAAGGACTATCACAAGAAAAGGAGAACCTGCCAACCAGAGAGAACCAAAGCGGGCAGCGGATCGGCGTGACCAGGTGTAAATGCGGGTGTACAGCGTCGAAAACGATGATCCTTGAATAGTTTGTGAGCCGATGAATCTATTAATAGTCCCAGGTTAAAGCGATTGCTTAAGCGGTTTCCTGAGCCGACATAACCCTTTTC
>OLKM01000897.1:0-14597 GCA_900291075.1 Melanogrammus aeglefinus
CGCGCGGTGAACGCTCCAATTGTGTTGGTTGACCCCGCAATTCTAGTGTGAACGCCTTTTCGCAGTCCGACACGAGTATGCCCGCTCAAGCCACGTGCCCCATGTGTATCTGGAGCCCCGTTTGTATCGCATTTCGAGGTACGCACCGACAGCTGGTCGCGCGACCAGCGCATTTTAAGAGTCCATTCTGACGCGAGCGCCCACCGGCTGCTCTTCGACCGGACTCTCTCTGCACTCTTCCTCCTTAGCATATTTCGTGATGCTATGTCCATCGCACAGGACAGAGGCTGTGGTTCTGCTGTTTCATACCTGTCCACGCACAGGAACAGAGGCTTGTTCGCTGTCTGTCTGGCAATACCTCGACCGTCGCGAACAGAGCTTGTCGCTGTCGCAATGGCCGAACGAAGGCAGAGCTGTGGTTCGCTCCATACCTGTCCGATACGAGACAGAGCTGGTTTCTGCTTTATTGCTGCTTCAATTCCCTGGGGCGGCCCGGCTCTCCGTGCGATCCGCGTGGATGGCGAGCGTCCCGTTCTTCACGAAACCAGAGAGGTACGGTCTGGACGACGCCCTTCCTTCCTTCGCTCCACCACTGGTCTCCCCAGGGCTGACCCGACTCCTCCCCCCTCTTTCCTGTATGCCTGGGTTCCATGGCTCCGCCCGCTTTCGTCCCCTCCTTCTTGACTTGAGGCCTGGCGCCTTGCTTCTCCACTCCCCATCTTGAGTGTAGGCCTGGCCCTGTGGCTTCTCGCCTCTCCTTTTGACGGTAGGTGCCTGCTGGTCAATCTCCTCCTCTCGTTTGACTTGTGCCTGAGTCATGTCTCCTCCTGACTGACGGCGAGGCGTGGTGCTGCAGACCTCTGCAGGAACCGCTGAAACAACACAGAAGAACATACAGAAAGGGATACGGAAAGGATGGCGAAAAGTCAAATTTGACCGACCACGCGAGCCCTCACTTAACCGTAACCGATCAATTTGATATGTGCAATTCTAGCCGCGCAAACCGCTGCATCGGAACCTCGCCTTCTCTCTCCGTTCTGCACACACACACCACACACACACATCAGGCACACACACACACACACACACACACAACACACATCACACACACACACACACACACCACCCCACACACACACACACACACACACACACACGCGAGGGAGGCAGTGGCCTAACCCGCCGACCCTGTTTGAAGAAACACACGCCATGCTTACTTGCGCTGAGTGTAGAGCGGGCTCGACCGTCCACGATGGCTGAGATGCGCGGAAATGGGTTAGACCCTGCCTCAATTTCTTTTAACCACCAAGGCACAAAGATTGATTCGGTATCGTAATACCGTCACCGTCGGTCATTTCGGTTAAAATCCCATGAGACGCCGGACGCCGTAAAGTAAGCGACGAGCCTGTCACATTCGGTGTTGGCCATCACATAGAGACACGATCGTTACGGTTTCCAAATATCATCCAACCTTCTTCTGATTCAGCCCAGTTCTGACAGTTCTCCAGAAATGAAACCAATACATCTACGACTCACAGGGATGCCATGAATGATCTGGTTAGCCGCTGTATTAATACAAATATTATAATACTGGGAACCAACCTCCTGTAACGCGAACCCTGGGGACTCCAGGCTGCACACAGTTCTGCATTGCACTTTTCCTCATTTTCCTTGAACAGAGAACTCCCCGGTATCCGAATGGTTTGTTGAATAACCCCGCCCCGCTTATTCCCGGTGACCGGGTGATGGAGCAACGCTCTCAATTCTCCTATCGTCCACATCCGCCGGCAGCAGGACCGCGTCCTCTTCTCGATCAGTCATTATCCCCTGCACCAACGGGAGGCTCTCTCGACAGGCCTGTGCTGCAGACCTTGCAGAACCTGATAACAGACATCCAAGAAAGAACTAGAGGACGTGACGCATGGCGGCGTCGTAAGGCAAACCGGGGCACTCGGTTTTCAACACATAGAAGCAAGCCGGTATCATACGTCCATAGGTGAAATAGATACGCGGTGCCCGCGCAAGTGCCTTAGTGTCACGGTTTACCTGACAACGTCGAAGGTATCCACTTGTCTGCACCCGCTAAATGAATGAGGAATATGCAACCGTAGACAGGAGCGCGAGACTCCCCAGCAACTTGGGAAGGTACGTCTACCTACGTTAAGTCGTTATATCTGATTGCAAATTTTATGACAGACACATTAAATGTCTCAGTACATTTACTGAATCCCAGTTTATCATCAAAAATAAGTGAAACCTTTGGCTTTCGTATGACAAAACTATAAGTGGGGTCAGTGCATTGGAATTTTAAGAAGAAAAAATACTTCAACCTTCCATTTCAAAAACGATTAAGAGTAATCCTAGAAGGGTATTACATTTCTAATTGTGACGAAGTATTACTACGTAGCTCCTTTGCCTTTCTGTCACATCTTTTCAATGACCATTTGAGGAGGCTCCTGCAGGCGGCTCTGGAGTACAGGGTGATGCCGAGTGAGGCGCGCAGGCTCCTGTTACGACAGGTTGATGGCTCTAGTTAGGTGCTGCAGCGTCTCGTACGACAAGCTGTGGCAGGCCGAGTGGAGGCTTCCTCAGTGCCGGAGACAGTGAGGAGCCGATTGAGGCCTGCAGCATCTCTTTGACGACCAGGGTGGGAGGCCGTAGTTGAGGCTGGCGCGCTCCCTGGTACGACAACTGTGGAGCCAATTGAGCGCCTGCGATTGGTCTCTGGGAGACAGGGAGGGGCAGTTGAGCCTGCGCAGCGTCTCGGACGACAGGGGAGCCTTATTGAGGCTGCCTGCAGCTGGAGACAGGAGGAGGCGAGTTGAGGCTCCTCATTTGTTTCTGGGAGTCAGCGAGAGGCCACTTGAGGCCCCTGCTTTTCATTCTGGAACAGGGAGGAGGCCGAGTGAGGCCTGGCTTGCAGGCGTCTCGGAGGACAGGGGGGAGGCCTAGGGGCGTTGCAGGCATCTCTTTGGGTCCAACCTTAATTGAGTAGAACAGTTTATTTAATGGATTATTAGAAATGAAATACCTTAACTAGTACAATGGAAAGGCCTATTGCATTACCAACTACACTATATACACCGTAAAGATTCATAAGTTGAATAACAAATAGTCAATCATTTTAGGCTAACAACTGTCAAATAGAAAATTCAGGCGGTCCGAATAATACAATGACCCTCATCACCACAATTACTTCAACTGTACAAGCAACCTGAAAACCAATCATAACAACCAAAAGTGTTTTCTAGTAATTACAATGTTCAATAGAATAAAAATCGCAGCCACAAACATTACAAGCGCTGTACGTTGTGTACTGAAAAAACACTTTACATAATAGACGCTGTAATTTACACACAGACCACTTCTACCATACGCACATATGTATTTAGCAAATAATATAACAAGAGGCAGGTGGTAAAGATCATTTGAAGATCACTGCTCTCATGTCGGTGTTAGTCAATTTGATTGTTTCAACAAGAATCACACTTTTGTCTAAGTATGATTTATCATAAAACTCATAGCTTGAGTGTAGAGTAGGGCATGGGTACTTACGTAACCGTTATCAAATCATAACCGTTATGAAAATCACAAACGAAACCGTAAAAATATATATAAATAAATCACCAGCCCATTTGTTTCAATGGAACGCACGGTCCATAATAGGCCTACTCAATATAAATACATAGTATCAACTGTCCAGCCTTATACCACAGATACTCTACGGGTCTTAGCATATAACCGCCATTGTCGATTAACAGTTTCAATACATTTTCACCAATTACCAGCTCTCGTTTGTGAAGAATAATCGCTGCGCCATTCTTTTCAATGGAAATCGCGACGGTCTGTACTTTCAACATGAAGTGTACATATTTATAATTTGAAATTCATCCCAGCCTTTATACCACAGATACTATAGGTTCTATACCATATAACCGCCTTTTCTGATTACAGTTTAATGTAAAAGTAAGCTGACAACATCGCTAATTATCACTGCAACTCCAAATAACCACACAGAGATAGCCATGGCAACTGGTCAAACTAAATTTATTTTTACGATCATTCTGCGCGCGCATCCGCCGTAATGATAAAACAAATAATCCCCCTATAGGGTCTATAGCATATACCCGTGTTTTCTGATTACAGTTTAAGGCATTTTTCAACAACAGACTGAACAGGTCGTGTGTTTTTTTGCGTTAAGATATTGAGGATTTCTTGCCGATGATCCCGATGGCTGCCTTGTGAATGTCGGCACACATCGAATAATCGATTATTCGTTCATACCACCCACCGATTATTCAACCATCAAAAATTGTAGTTATTCACATCCCTCATGCACTGTTAAAACATGATATAAAAAAATGCAACAGGTGCAACTATAGTTAGTTTACAAGGATGTACCATCACTACAATGTTTCAATGTCGATACACATAAAAATACTTTTAAAACAATATATGCAGGTGATGCTAGGTTCAACAATCTAAATTTAATGACGAAACATTAAATAAACAGGCAGACATTCATTCAATTAATATAGGCTACATATTTGCGTCGCTTTAAGGGAGTGGCTTACCAAAGACAATTCTCCCCATCATGAATCACATCGTCTATGGGCCAAAACGACAACAATATCTGAAGGGTCTGGCTCCAGACGGGCCCCCTCAGGGCAAGGTCTTTTCCACTATTGAACCATTCTTGGTCAATTTTAATTGAATTTAAGTTCATCGTCTTCTTCAGGAGAAGACAATTTTTTTTACTGTGATTTGACTGCAATAAATCGGTGACAACGACTCTGAAATAATAATGTCATAGTTCTCCAGTGTAAAAAGCCTGAATAACATTCATGCTTTGTTGGTGTTGTCAGCGAGAAGACAAGCAAACTTTGGTTAAAATTTGTGGTCACTGGATGGATATCTGATCAATCAATCAAGCTGTGCTATGCTGACTGCTACAGCCAATATTGACTCTTAGGGCCCGTCCACACTGAGCCGTTTTTTGGTTAAAACGCAGATGTTTTGCATCGTTTTGGCCGATCGTCCACCACAAAAATTGTAGTTATTCACATCCCTCATGCACTGTTAAAACATGATATAAAAAAATGCAACAGGTGCAACTATAGTTAGTTTACAAGGATGTACCATCACTACAATGTTTCAATGTCGATACACATAAAAATACTTTTAAAACAATATATGCAGGTGATGCTAGGTTCAACAATCTAAATTTAATGACGAAACATTAAATAAACAGGCAGACATTCATTCAATTAATATAGGCAACAACTATGGCCGACTACATCGTCGTGTTCCTGCTGGAAGAAGATATGTGTCCTATTATGGGCCAAAACGACAACAATATCTGAAGGGTCTGGCTCCAGACGGGCCCCCTCAGGGCAAGGTCTTTTCCACTATTGAACCATTCTTGGTCAATTTTAATTGAATTTAAGTTCATCGTCTTCTTCAGGAGAAGACAATTTTTTTTACTGTGATTTGACTGCAATAAATCGGTGACAACGACTCTGAAATAATAATGTCATAGTTCTCCAGTGTAAAAAGCCTGAATATACATTATGCGTTTTTGAGTCGTATTGAGATGGATCCGTGTGGACGCAAATGTTCTTGAAACGATGCCAGGGAAAACTGAGAAAAAAAAGATCGTTTTGGTACGTGTGGACTTGGCCTTAGTGATGCGGTTATCAAAGTAAGGAGAATATTTGTGGCCTCAGGCCCTCCATTATACAATCAGCCGGGTGCTCACTGCGTATGGACCACTACAGCACCCACTCTGAGCTTCAAATATCGCTGCAGATGTCCTTCTCCAATGCGTTATAGTATTTTTTTCATAAACTTTTTATTCACACATATCCACAACCCACTCAAAAAAAAAAACATTCTCCTGCCTAGAGAACCACGAGTTGAGGAACGATGCCTTAAAATATATATTTATTTTTATAAATATTAAAAAAAATATTACCTTTAATAACGAGATCAAACAGTGCCTTCATCCTTTCAAGAGACTCAACAGAGTTCTCAGACAGATGGCAGAGGGGGGCCAAAATTTCACAGACCCAGTGATTTTGGTCTCGCCAGGAATATAACGGGCTGGCCAGGAATAAAACGGGCCTCAATCCAAGGCCCTGCATTTTCTCAAGCTTGAAATATACAATACAAAACACATATGAGAAGACAATAAAATGTTAATATTTAAATGCATAGGTCAAAATTATAGCAACAAATGATAATGGATCTTCATGAGCGTAATGGATGTAGTTGCATACCAACATGTTAGCCTCTTTCCGAATGTGAGACCTGGTCCGGTTCTTGTGGTGGGTTGGGACCCGATGCTCCATAATGGCTTGGTTTGCTTTCACACCACTTTTGTTTCTGAAAATCAAATCAAAAAATAATTGACATAGGTATTATTTTAATATATATTCAACATAAATGCAAAGAGTAATGTATGCTTAAAGTAATATAATCTATAACATTAACACTAAATACTGTGCAAATGTAAAGTTCAGCACAATATTAGTTTTGTGAAACTTACTGTAGACTGACTCCCTACAGTAAGTATACATTGACTAGCATTACCAAACGCTATGCAGATGGACATGTGACTATCAACAATAAATGTGACTGAGATTTGTATAACAGTATCCTTAATGAATACATCAATCATTGTCTGATTCATTGCATTGTATCAACTTCTAGCCTACATTATCATTGTTATTGATGTTATTATTATCAGTATTGTTACGGTTGATGATTTTTACTCGTTTGGTTTATCTCAGTTTTGTTTTTTAGCTCTTTGGTCAACAGTTTTTTTTTTAAATTTGCTTTACAAATAAATGTAAATTACCGGTACATTACTTCCTTTAGACTACCTCATGGTTTCAGAAGTGGTACTCTTGCTGTGGGGCTGGTGCTTAGGTGTGCGCCTCATAGTAGTTTGGCGATCAAAAGGTGATACTGGCAGAGGATCAGGGCTGTCTTGGGTCGGTTTGCCTTCCACAAAGTGCTATTGAATGATGGTAGAGATGCTGAGTTCACATACTCTCTTTAAGACGTTTTAAAAAACATTCATGCTACATTGTGTAGAGGCCACAACAACATACATACTCCACGACAACTTGCTTTTTCACATAAACACAGGTTTACTGTCATGGTATGCTACAGCTGGGAGATTACTGCTAACAGACACCCATTCACTATCATTACCTAACCTGTTATAGCAAATTACACTTACAATTGAATAAGCTTAGATCCCAAGACAAAAAAATATATTGTTATCGATCAGTAGATTGGGAACACAGAGCTTGCGTGTTGTCAATGTACACGCAAGCTGTGTTCGCCAATGGACTTTTCGATAATAATATAATATTGTTTGTCTTTCTTTTTCTTTCTCCTGTCTTAAAGACAAGATGGTGTTGAAGGGTGAACTACTGATGGTATTGTGCATATAAAATGCCATTTTTAATAAACAATCTATACACTTACAAAGTAATGAATGCCTAGTCTTACATGTTAGGACCCTTATTATACTACCAAAGAATTGTCGGGCTACTTCTAGCCTTGTGGTTTAAAATAGAGATTTATTATTTACCATGAGACATGCCCCTACCAAACATTCAAACTTGCCATCCCACTAAACATATGTCAGATCCATTTTACACCGGATTTCCCCTTTAACATTTGATTAATGATGGTTATGATGCAAGTTTAAACTGAACACAAGCATTGCTAGGAAATAGTAAACAACTGTCTCTAGTTAGCTACACAGCCAAGCGCTTACAAGCCAGACTATAATGTGTGCGAATAAGTTGATGCCACACCATGGTACACAGAAAACCACTATCTGAAATTAGCTGCTACTTACCTTTGAGCAAACGAAGAAATGTTGAGCTGTGCTGGTGCAACTTAATTTGTCGACGTTCAGCTTTTGGTGCGGTCTTCCGCACAGCTTTATCCACCGTAAACATTTGTCAATGTTCCTACTTGGCTTCGGGAAGGGGAAAAAAACGACCTTGACAACTCGGTCACTATATCCGCTGTAAGTGTTGCAGTTCCCATAACAACACCGTTTTACCATCTTGAGCTCTGAATTTAAAATAATATCTACTTTCTAGTAAACACTCAACAGCTCAGTTGACTCTTCTAATAGCCGGAATGTCTGGAGAGATGTCGGACAAAATGGAGGATTTTTATAGACACGCTGCTCGATATTAGGAGCGTTCTGATTGGTCACATTGCCTGTCAATCAAACACTGGCAAAAGCTCAATTGGCTGCTTGCCGTCGCTTCCTTGTCGTCATTGTGTTAAACCAGCCAATAAGCGCGCCAGAGGGAGAAGCTCAGCTTGGTGATTGGCTCCCGCAAAAAACAGACCCTTCTGGAGGGCATATTCAAATCGCCGGCAGAATGCAATAGTATCTGTCGGCGTCCTGCAAGACGGAGGCGTAAATTGCACTAGGAGGCGTAACTTGTTCTTTTCTAAATCGCGGTCCACGCGAGATCTTTCTCTTTTCGCGGTAAACAAAAAGCGTTGTAAATCACGGTTCACACGAGATCTTCATTGAAGTCGGGTCTTCCGATATTCATGACGGTAAGTAAATTTACCAGTCATTTTATTACCGGTCATTTATGTACCCGCGCACCCCACTGCTACATATACAGATCACTTCCGCGATTTAGAAAAGTACTAGACACGCCTCCGACTACAAGTTACGCCTCCTCCGACTACAAGTTACGCCTCCGTCTTGCAGGACGCAGACAGACAGACCCAACTCGCAGAATGGGCTGGGGGCACCCCATCTAGGTTTCATGATGGTCGTTTTACTGTTTTTGCTCAAATCATCCAACCTTGAATAGCCCCGCTTCTGCTCTTGGACCGTTTTACTTCCACGAAATGAAACAATAGATATACCCTCAAAGGAATCCATGCTAATCTGTGTTAAGCTTCAGTTGATTCATTACAATATGATTATTAATATCTGTGGATCCTAACCTGGATTCCCCAGGTTCTCCAGTCGGTCAGCAGGTTACGTTGCCGACTAATCTCTCCTTGTAACAGAAAAACTCCCACGTACTCTTGTCTCGGAGTATAGATGGTTTGTTGAACATATCCCCGGATCTACACGGTATGTGACCGGTGTGGCACCCGATTTGGTTCCCCCGCCCCCAGTTCCTGACTTCCTGTTCCACTTTACGCTGATTTACTGACGAGCCGTGTGTAGTTGCTATGTTACCGTACGTACTTACGGAAGTAAACAGCTGGATGTACGGAAAGCGAAATGGGACAAACCTCACACCAGGCTGTGTGGCAGTAGTCTACTGTGTTGATTTTAGCGTCAGAACACAACAATAAATGTCTAGGCTACTGTTGTGTTATTTATAACATTAAAGCAATATATCATGAAGGCATTTGTTAGACCATTCATTGCCAATATTTGCAAAGGAATACGATTAAAGGACAAAAATAGGGCTGACATCATGTAGCCTATTTTACGTATTTTAATGCTGTTAACCGTCACCATTAAACCTGCTTGTATAAAACCTAGCAGGTATTACATTGTTTTATTATGTATTAGATAGTTAGTAGTGTTGTGATTTTTATCAAACATAATCATGATAACCATCATGAAGCTAACATCTGGGCTCAGACTGTAGTATTTTAGGTATACTAACAATAATTAGACGGACACAGACGTTACACTTTACTTATTTATTGACAACCCGTAACCGCGGCTCTCCTGCATAGCGACCTTACAGCCACTGGCTAGCTCAGGGTAGCTAGCGGTGAGTTATTGTGCACAGCGATGACACAACTGCCCCTAGTGGTCGGATGCAAGTATTCCACTCTGCAAAAAAAAAGGCTTGTTCTGCTGGGGGCCCCCAACAAAGGTCCCGGTATGGGCGTGTCCTTAGTCCTGGTATGGGCGTGTCCTTTGTCCCGGTATGGGCGTGTCCTTTGTCCCGGTATGGGCGTGTCCCTTGTCCCAGTATGGGTGTGTCCTTTGTCCTAGTATGGGTGTGTCCTTTGTCCCAGTATGGGGGTGTCCTTTGTCCGGTACTGCCGATCTGTGTTTCTTCATTTAAAGAGTTTCACTTTATGTCCATGCGGACGTGAAGATGGGTTGCGACATACGATTGGTCACCAGGCAGCCAATGTCATTGCCCCTTCTAATTCAAATTGATCCAAAAATATCTATAGATAATTTATTGTTTCACGGTGACCCGGTAACACGTGGGCCGACCCGGTACCACATGAATTGACGCAATACCACGCGAGTCAAAACCCGGTACCACGTGTGTCCCAACCCGGTACCGCGTGCGAGCCGACCCGTTGCCTGGCGGCGGTCCTCAGACTGTGTGGGGAGACGCCGGCTCTCATTACAGGAGGATGAAGCTGTTCATCCTCATTAGATGATAAGAAAACACTAACTTCTGAACACTCACCAGTGTTTCTGTGTTCAGCAGCTCATCATGTCTTGTTCTCCCCTCAGATGCCTGTGAACTCACACTGGACCCAAACACGGCCCACAGACGACTCTCTCTGACTAAGGTCAACAGAAAGGTGACATGGGTTAGAGGGGACCAGTCGTATCCGGATTACTCAGAGAGATTTAACTACTGGGGCCAGGTGTTGGGTAGAGAGAGTCTGACTGGCCGCTGTTACTGGGAGGTAGAATGGAAAGGACGTGCTTATATAGGAGTGGTCTACAGGAGGAATCACAAGGACAGGAAGCGGTGTTGACAGTGTGCTTGAGGGAACAAACAAGTCCTGGAGTCTTGATTGTTTATGATGATCGTTACTCTGCCTGGCACAACGACAGTCAAACATACGTCTCACCCCGCTGGCTCTAACAGAGTGGGACTGTATCTGGACCGGCCTGCTGGCACTCTGTCCTTCTACAGAGTGTCCCCAGGTGGAGGAGGGTTCTCGGACACACTGACACACCTCCACACCTTCCAGTCCACCTTCACCCAGGAGGACCTCCTCCCTGCGTTTTTGGTATGGAAGGATGGTGACTCAGCGTCTCTGTGTCGGTTGTAAACACACACACACACACACACACACACACACACACACACACACACACACACACACACACACACACACACACACACACACACACACACACACACACACACACACACACTTCAATCATGTGTGAGGGCATAAGAGAGGCCTCAGGTGAGCTCTGCTGTGTTGTAGATGAGCTGCTCTGGCCTGATCTGGGTCGGAGGTGGGCTACAGACTGATTTACATGTAGATCTTTTTCACACGCCATTTATATTCTTATTTAATTTTTTGGTTGGCCTACGAAAGCTTTTTTGGCAGTTAGTTCCAGGCTGAACATTTACTGTATTACAGAAACAAATAAATATTTGCTTTGGTTACTCTTTTTGTACTTGTGCACTTGATTCCATAATTACATCCCCTGAAAGATAGTCTAAACCTTTTCTTACTGTAGTGCTTTTCTTTTTACTTATCAGTGCAATTACTGTAGCTGTGAGTTTTTGCCAAATATATAACATTAGTGTATTCTCAGGAACTCCAACCATGTTTGCATCACTATAGGTGTACAGTATGGACTCTGGAAGCTGGGATTGTGAGTTTAGCCATTGGAGCTCATTGGATAGAAAAATATGCATTGGTATCTATTTCTGATACGCTTGTGTCAATACATATTTTATATGATATATTCACAGTAATTGTATTACAATAGTGTGCACAAGCAGGGCTGTGCAGAGAACCTTTGCAAGGACAGGGACTCTGATTCAAAAAAAATGGCACATGGAACAAGATTTGGTTTAACAAATATCATCAGTCATCTTTATTTAAAAATAATGTATTATCTTGTTAAACCAAACGTATTGTGGAAGTCCACAAGTAGTCTCCATACTATATCCCTAATGTCAAGGTGGAGAATTTTACCATATTCGCCGAATTTAACCTAAATGTATGCATTAAAAAATGAAACATGGGGGCTCCTGTACATCAGACTTCCATTCACATGAATAAAAAACTGCAACCGTTTATTCAATACAAAATGTAATTTTGTCACCTACGGTATTAATTCTATAGACAAGTGCTATATTTAAATTGGACATAATACTAAATACACAATAAGTACACCTTTAGAATGAATATGGAGCCTTACATAGACTATCAGTTCACACAAATAGCCTATTATCGCATCCCAAAATGTAACATCTGACATTCATTGGAACTATAGAGCAATCAGAATGAGATGCTTTTATTGATTTTTAGGTGAAATATTATACACTATTAACTTACGATACACGGTGTCCTACATCTACACCCGTCAATGTAGTGAAATTGTGTTGATGAACTCTGATTGTCGGGTAAGCGCAAAACCGAAATATGCCGGCAATATCGAACCCTTGTTCCCTACCTTTTACCGCCGGCCGTACAAAACGAGATAAATGTGATCTTACCCTGCTTTTCAGTCTTTTAAAACCACAGCAATACGATGTGCATCTTGCAGGCAGGCAAATGTGAAACGTTGATAGCCTCTAACGTCACCTATACCTGCAGCACAGGTAGACGAGGCTGCCAACTTTACTTCTTTATTATTACTTTTAGACATTTTTATTGTCGAATAATTGATTCACACGTTAATTTTAAAATTTTTGATGTAATACATTTCACACAAGCATTGGTAATTTTAAATGCAATCAATGTGGCACCTTGGAGCATTCAGAGGCCAAAGGGGAAGGTGTCAGGCACACCCATGAGCCGCCCCGCCCCCTTCTGTCACTAGCTGCAAGAGTACGAGATGGTTTGTTGAATATCTCAGGCGGTATCCCGTGACCGGTGAATTGAAGCAACGCTCTCATTCTCGCTAGTGATCTAACATCCAGGCATTCAGAAGCTGTCAGGGTCTTTCTCTTCTTGGTGTAGTTATTAATATTATTTTATTCTTGGTGGATTATTATGTTATCATTCTCTGGTGTATTATTATGTTTTAACTGGCGGAGGAGGCTGCGGCCCTGGCGGCCTTGTCTGGAACTGCGGAACTCTAAACGGCGCACATGGCGCCTCTAAGGCGGGTCCTCATGCGTCCTTAGCGTAGCCAACACGTCAAGGACTGCTGGATGAAATAGGTAAAAACCAGTTGGATACATCCTGGCTATATGGTATGAGCGCACAGTTCTTAGTCGTTTACGTATCTAAATGGTAAACTTGAGCTTCTGTCCAGTAGAGGGCAGTACAGACTCTTGCATTTCAAAGCTTCACCCCAATAATAAGAAAGCGAGAAAGCAGATTGTTTTTCCTGTGAAACTGGTCTACGATTTGATCTGGAAATGATGATTCTGTGGGTTCTGGTTTATCAACATAATTTATCCGCACATCTCATTGAGGATACGATGATTGCGCGTCATTCCTTGGGACTTGAGCGAATTTCATACACATTGCCCAAAAGCGAGATCAATCCAGAACAGTGACTTTCATCTGAATGTACAGGTGTGTATTTAAATGGCTGGTATCTTCCTGGGAGTGACAAAAACATTTGAGATCATTTAAGGTGCACTTTCTTTCAGTTTGAATAGATGGAAGACCGGGAGGTCTTTTCCGTTTAATGAAAAAGTAAGCACTTAACTCACTCTACAAATAAATTCCAATTTAACTAACCGTAAGCGTGTGCAGTGCAGACATGCAAGTTGAAAAAACACCCAAGAAGAAACGAACAATAACATGCACAAGCACTTATTAGTTCTGGTGTCTGAGGCCAGAAGGAAAATTAACACCGTTTCAAACGTTTCCCACAGAGAGGAAATGAAATACCACCGTTTCACACTCGATACCCTGGACCGGAGGTTCAAAACTGGTGGTCTGCGTTTATTCTCCTTGACCTTCCAAATCGATGGGAAAAAAGTGTCCAAAAAGCGTGGAAATATTCGGAAGTTCCTGATTTCTAAGAACAGAGCAAGAACCTTGCCTTTAATAAACCGTGGCACGAATCTAATAACATGTAATAAACAGTACAGAGATCTAATATCCGGTTGAGGGTGTTTAAGCGCGTCCGCTTTCAATGCTTGCATTTGACGGACCGTTATTCTATGGTGGACGTCGATGTGGTGGGTCAGATTGACGCTCGCGTGAAAGCTGCCGGCCGCGCAAAAGAGCAGGTGTACGGGCCTCTTCCCGGTGTGGACGCGGCGGTGGTCGCGGTTCAGACCCGAACTTGAAAAGCGTGAAGCTGAAGGTGGCGAACTCGCAGCGGAAGGGTCTGTCTCCGTGGTGGGACATCCCCGGCAGTGTCTGTCTGGCCCCGCCCTTTGGGTGTGAACGCCTTGCCGCAGTCCCGGACACGAGCTACGGTCGCTCCCCCGTGTGCACTCATGTGTGGTTCGGTAGGTGGAGCTTTGAAACACATTTGAGCTTCACATTTTACGGGACAATTGAAAAAGCTTTTCATCGAAATTTGGCTGCGTCGCCACATCCGCATCCAGAAGGTCCATGTCTGGAAACAAGTCCCTCAACTGGGACACCTGACCCGAGCCGCTCTCTCCACCTGCTTACCTCCGTTCACCGCTGTCTTCACGGCTTGTCTCATACTGTCAACAAGC